>JAOEHI010051210.1:10125-39456 GCA_025447815.1 Percopsis transmontana | reverse complement strand
AGGCTAAATCAGTTGAGAAGCACGGCTCTAGAACACAACAATGAACGGTCCTAAGGCTAAATCAGTTGAGAAGCATGGCTCTAGAACACAACAATGAACGGTCCTAAGGCTAAATCAGTTGAGAAGCATGGCTCTAGAACACAACACAAATAGTCCAACACTCTAGAAAGTCTTCACCAGTCTATATGCTGCTCCTATGAACATCTTGATCACTAGGAACTGACACCACAAGGGGTGTGGGTTGTAGGGGGGTAACATGTTTACTGTTCAATTGATTCTCTTGGTGTTCACCATTTTGTGCTTCCCGTCCCCAAATAAACCCTTCTCTGCTCCATCTTACGACTCTCTACCAGCCTCCCCACCACGGTCAGTAGTCCTGGACTGCTATCATGTCAGCACTATAGACTACACAGTGGTCAACCAATTCAAAGACCTGCTAAGACAATTCCAACTACGTGGGGTCTGCCTGGTCTTCTCCAGACTGCAGGTACAGTTGTTAGCCCTGCCTGTTGAGCGTTTGTCATCACATCTGCAATGCCTGATCCTCCTTCCCTCTCTCAACACCATATTCACAATCATTTATTTTGTACATTTGGGCATACAAAGAATTTGCCTTGGGAGGTGCATTTCAATAAACATTTTTTTATTGATGTTGATGTTTCAATAAACATTTTTTTTTAATTTAATAATACACATAAATATAAAAATATAAATGTTAAATATAAATAAAATCCATTTGTTTTATATAGCTTTGTATACACTAAATGTGTATACATTTCTAAATGTGTATAAACTACTCTCTTCTAATATTCTCTTTTATTATCAGCCCTCCATTCTTGAAGTTCTTGTAGCAGCGGATTTGCCTGGTCTGAGACACACAGACAGCGTAGACGCAGCTCTTCAGATCTGCCCGGCTAGTATTGTCGATGACTGATACATCGGCTGGCCATTCTCAAAGAGGACTGTCAATATTTTGCACAGGCCAATTGGTGACTTTATGGACCTTTGTTGACCTCTAACAAGTGATTATCTGGCTGAGTTTACTGACTGTAAAGTAACTAGTGGGGACTTTCTTTTGTTAAAAAACAATGCACTTTTTTAGATCTTTATATCTGGTCCAAAATGTGTGCCTTTTTGTTATTTGGAAGAAATTAGTAGATTTGAACGAATTCTCAATTAGTAAATCCATAATAACTGTTTTTGGTTAATTTGTTTGTCTCTTCTGTGTATATAAATGGTTTGTATATTTTCAGTGTACACATGTTCAAGTATAAGGTACTGTTATGAACCTTGTTTTGTCATAGTTTACTTTTAAAATTTTAATGCATTCTATCAACATTATTTTTATTTGTACTGAAATGTAGAAGTAATTTGATATGTATATGTACTTCTAGCCTTAGACATTGTAAAAGGGCCTGCATGATCTTCATTTACACTACCGGTCAAAGGTTTTATAACACCTCCATTTTTCCAGTTTTTATTCAACTTTAAGCAATTCAAGTCCAGTGAATAACCTGAAATGCTACAAAGGTGCGCGGTAAACTGCCAGAGGTTAAAAAAAAAGTAGGTTACCAAAGACTGAAAAATAATGTACATTTAAAAGTTTAAAAGTGTCAAGCCAAGAGGTCTGACAGACCCAAACCCACAACAGGACCAGATTCTGAACCAGGTTTCTGAGAGTCAACAGCTTGCATGATAGGTGGCTCATAGGACAACGGCTTCAGCTTAACACTGGTCGAAGTAAGCAAATCTCAGTTTCATCTGGTCAATGAAGTACCACAAGTGGACTACTGAGTGCTGAAAGAAGGTCCCATGGAACGATGAATCAAAATTTGAACTCTTCGGTTCACGCAGGTTTTTGTACGCCGTCAAATAGGGGAAAGGATGATTCCTCTGTGTTTAACACCTACTGTCAAACATGGAGGAGGAAGCTTAATGGTCTGGGGCTCTTTTGTTGGATCCAGAGTCAGCAACTTGCACAGAGTGAATGGCACCCTGAACCAAAACTTCTATCCCAGCATTTTTGTCTTCTAAAAAAGGACTGCTGTAAGCTATTAGCAGGCCAATTTGGCAAGCAAGGAAAAAGGTATCCATTGTTTCAAATTTGTATTACACAACTAAAGGAACTGAATTCAGGATATCTTCCTTCATTCGTTAACATTGAATATTCACAAGAATGCTTGAAGGCTAAGTAGAAATGTATTGCACATTTAATTTTAAATTGATATTTTAAAACAGAACTATAGTTTACATAGGTAAAGAAGACTTGAGCGTATTTATTATAAGCAATGTCAAGCAATTAACTGTGAATTACAGTCTTTTATTACAATGTGTAATCAGTCAATAAATTCAATCCACTGAGACACCCTAAAGTGCAATATCATTAATAAAGATAATATCCAATGTATCACTTTATTTGAACAAACTGGTTTGAAGGGAATATACTAACTGTATTACTAAAGATAATTTTAATGTTTCAGTTTAGGTAGGCCTAATCATTCGTAAGTCTGAAGTTGACGCGCATCCTGGGTGAGATTTGCCAGCGGTGTTAACTAGCTAACTAGAAGCAGCATGCAAACTGTTTAACAAAAGATGCTGCACGCTTTGTGTGTGCGCCCATATTTTTAACACACAAAGGTTTTAGGTTACATAGACGAAACCTGATGATGTGAGCAAACATTTGTGTGATGAATAAAATTGGGAGCAGATAGGGAACATCCTTGTTAAAAATTCATATTCACGTTTACATTTACAGCATTTAGCAGACGCCTTTATCCAAAGCGACTTAAAATTAGTAGGCCTACATTTGTCAACAGTTGAACAGGTTAACCACCAGTTTTTGCAAGCAAATAACATTCTCCTAGAATAATGAAAGCATCGTGTAACAAGGTTACTTCACCTAAGTATTTGCACAACATTAGCCTACTCGAAGGTTTATCATTCGCTCCTCAAAACATTCAATAATTACAATAATCGAAAGTTATCATTCACTCTTCAAACAGTCAATAATTGCTAACTGCAAAGTGTTTACAATTCTTAGAGCTGATCTAACAAAGTGGAAAGAAGTGAATTTGTTATTTTATTTTTTTTAAAGGGAGGAAAGGAGGATAGAATAAGGATAGTTAGTGGGATTAGTGCTATGCGATAGAAAGATCAGTGCCCGTGGTACCGAGATGGATTTTGAAGAGATGGGTCTTTAGTCTCTTGCGGAAGATAGGTAGTGACTCTGCTGTTCTGGCCGCTGCATGAAGGCCATTCCACCATTGCGGTGCCAGGACAGAGAAGAGTCCAGACTGGGCTGCGCGACTCTTACGCGCAGCTCGTAGCGACGGAGGTGCCAGCCTGCCAGCCGAGATGGTAGATCTTAGTGCTCTGGCTGGGGCTTGGAATCTTGCCATTGATTGGAGGTAGAGCGGGGCGTTTCCTTTTGCTGCATTGTAGGCTAACACTGTCTTGAATCGGATGCGGGCTGAGACGGGGAGCCAGTGAAGGTCTCGGAAGAGGGGGGTTACGTGGGAGAACTTTGGTTGGTTGTATACAAGAGGAGTCATATAACTGTTTACTCTACTCTTGTTAGAGTAAATACATTCCAAGCCGACATTAAACTGGATATTATCAATTTTTAGTGATATTATGAAAGTGGATATTATTACAATGATTCTCTCTCAGCTGAATGGAAAGCGTAGCCTATTATTGTGCCCGACCTACCTGTAGGCCTTGAGCAAGGTGCCTTATGTAAATTACTTTGGATAAAGTCATCTGCTAAATACCTACTACGCTTTAAGTAACTGTAAATCCCATATACAGTATCCGCAAAGATCTGACCTTTGATTGATTAAAAAGGTTACAGATCCAAACAATTAGCATGTCGGCTGATAGCCCAATGGTCCCTGAGAGCTCTCTAGGGAGTTTATTATCCGTGCTCACCAGAAAGCTTTTACCCAACTGCACCCAAACGGTAGCAGACGCCACAGCAGAGCTCATCAAATTATATATGAGCCCACCAACGAAAATAAAAAGGGAAAACCACCCGTTTCATTCTAGGGCCAAATCATATGGTTGTAAATGGGGGTGTAAAACTGTATCTGGGCATTTTCACACTGACCAAAGTCACATACCTTCTAGCTAGACAACAATATAAAATACATATAATATAATATCCAATTTAATATCAGTCTAAAAAAAACAACGATACTGGTTTCGTGTGGTGAAGTGTAGCCTATATAACTAGGAACTCACGAGCCGTTTTAGTGGGGCTGGCATCAAAAGGCAGTTTTCCACTGCAGGACCCACCCCTGTAGGACCTCTCAGGGCAGTAGGCTACTCCAGGGTAGGTAGCTTACTTCTACGCTGTAACGATGCGTCGGCGGTAGGTGTGTGTAAGCACAAGCCGGAGAGAGCACAGAGGCAGCCGAGGAATAAGGGTACGCATTACGCGCGTAATTTCATAACAATTAAAGGAAACGCAACACATACTACAGGTGCTCTATGCAGGCACAACAAAACAATGACTCACAGAATAAAAGGCTGTGAGTGAAACTTAAATAAGAGTCTAAATTAAACATAAATGAATGCACCTGTGCAGGGCTAATCCCCACAGGTGCGCAGCCAAGGAGGAAGGCACGTAGTGTGCACAGACGTGTGCGCGCTGATCATGACATAAGCGGCCCTGAGAAACTACTGGAAGGGGCTCGGCGCTTATTGGTTAAAGACGACGTGAGTGGAAGACAACAACAAGCGCCATTATATTCATTTATCAAGTAATTACAGCTGCTGAATCCATTAAATTTTTTGCAACTTTAGAGTAGGCCTAACATTCACCTGTCAACTGGAGGTAATCCTAAGGTTATCTGGAAAATCTCTGGTTTAACATTCTAATAATTGATTTTACGTAATTCTTAATTTTAGCTAATAATTCAGTCTGGAGTTTAAGCACATCCTGGGGGAGATTATCCAAAGGTGCTAATTAGTTAACTAACGACATGTAAACTGGTTAACAAAAGATGTTGCATATGTGCGTGCGTGCTCCCATGTTTTTATCACACCACACCAAGGTTTTAGGTTATACGAAAACCTTGAAGGCTATCTGAGCAAATGTTTGTGTGGTGTATAAACATGGAAGTAGTCAGTGTGCACATGAACATCCTGTTTGCTCTCTACAATTGATACAGTAAACACGTTTCCTTCTAAGCAGACATTAAACTGGATATTATTTCATCATTATTATTTTAATAATGATATAAGAAAGTGGATATTATTACAATGATTCTCTCTCAGCCGAATGGCAAATGGACATAACCTCTACATGAAGTTCAGTTAAATTTCAAGCACATTGTACGTTTCTTCAGGTTCAGTTGTAAAAACCATCAAGCACTATGATGAAACTGGCTCTTATAGGATGGCCACAGGAAAGAAGTCAGAGGATGCTGCATAGGTGGTTGCCGATCGGTAGTTTGTGCAGGGGGGATCTTCGTGAACACACTCACTCTAGTTACACATACTAGCCCCACGTGTATATACTGTGAAAAGCATGTGATAACTGAAACCATGAGGAAGACGATGATGTTAGCAAACACTAGTGTGGTAAATAAACATGGTAGCACACACATTTGTTAAACAATATAAGTAGGTATGTTGGTACAATAAGTAAGTAATCCGGTTTTGACCACAGTCACGTGACGTGTTATTGGGACAGGTTACACGGGATGTAACCTTATAAATTGTCAATGCCCACCCATCAATGTATTCATTTTCGAATCCTCTGCAGGTAAGTAGAGAAATGTCGAATAGTTTTGGTACTTAAATAGTAATTGTATGCGTACAACACTATGATGCTATGTATAAGCTATTATATGCAGGAAACTTTACTAATTTCACTGCATGTTGCGAAGTCTTCTTTCTGATATCACAAGGTTTGGACATCTCTTACCAAGAATGGCGATGTCAGGTCTTATGCTGTTACTGGTGTTTCTACAAACTGTTACAAGTGGCATATCAGGTAACTATTATAAAATACAAGATAAATGTGATCCAAACATAATAACTATTGCTATTTAATTTAAATAAAAATTGTAACAACTCTGGTAATTTTCACAGGAACAATTGTGTTCAGCTGTAAGAAATGCAATGGCCACGCCAACTGCCTGAAAGAAATTTTCAGGCCAAAGAATGGAGGCACCTTTGTGGGTGAAGCTTTCTCTTGTGTCTGTAAGGAAGGATTTGTAGGCAACGGCTTTAAATGCTATAATAAAGAACTCTGCAAAAACCACACTTGCTGTCGCCAAGGTTACCAGTTTTTACCAGAGAGGGGCTGTGTGGACACTAATGAGTGTTTGGCCCCTAAATCTCCTTGCGCTCCCCCTCTGGTCTGTAAGAACACACCTGGGTCCTATCAATGCAAACAGCCTCCTCCCAAGGTCAGATCTAGACGAGATGTTCAGTTCCAGTGTGGCAACAGTCTCTGTCCATTGGGCAAGGACTGTATCAATGTTAAAGGAACTGCCCAATGTGTAGACCCATGTGATTACTACAATATACTGGATGATGCATGGCGTTCAACAAACTACAGCTCAAATGATGTAGGCTTACACTGTGACTCGAGTGTGAACTGGCAAGGCTGGTACCGACTGTTTCAAGGAAGCACCAGTGCTCAAGTACCTGAGAAATGTGTGAAAATGAACATGTGTGGAACCCATGCTCCTATGTGGATAACAACACCTCATCCCACACTGTCAGATGGAATTGTACAACGCAGCGTTTGTGGTAGCTGGTCTAACGGCTGCTGCACATTTTCCTCAAATCCCATCCATGTCAAACAATGTTATGGAGACTACTATGTTTACAAGCTTGTACAACCAAACTATTGCCACTTGGCCTACTGTGCAGGTACCTTTTTTAAATTTTATAAATGATTTGTTTTAAAATAGGATTTTTATTTTGGTTATAGTTTATTCATTAATTCATTCTGGGTATAAAGTGAGCCAAAACCTTACCTTGCTCCTAATGTTCAACAGAGGTCAACAGGACAGCAATAAGTGGTAAGTGAATACTTGTATTACCTGGTAGACTCACTTCATTTTTTCTTTTGTCTCCTTCGTTTCTTGTCTTTTGTTTACTTGATTGCTATTGCCCTGTATTTCTCTTTAGTTCAACCCAGTCTTTCTCAGATTGACTGTAGTAGGAGTCACCTGCGTGTAGGTCTTAATTTGGCTCGCCTGCAATTGTCTGGTTTCAACGCATTTTCTGGTCATCTTGCTGATCCACGTTGCTCCAGATTCACACAGCAAGATGGAATAGTATGGTACCAAGTGAAACGCCAAGCAGGCATCTGTGGAAACACACTGACGGTGATGGTTGTTGATTATCGAGTGAATAAATAGATCTTATTTAATTTTGTTCTTAATTTGATAACTACTTCCAATATATAGAACTTCAAGTACCGTTATTCCAGTGATAAATAATTCATTTATTTTGTCTTTAGAGGTGGTAGTAATTCAGTGTGCTGCAAAGGCCCTTCAGCATGGCAGTTGCTTGTTGACATGAATGTTTGAAGACCTGATACTCCTTGACTTTGTCGAAATTGTTGTTTGAATCCCCATAAGCGCATGCCCCTCCTGCACCAGAGTGGTCTTACAATCTTCTCTACCCCTCCCCGTACAGTTTTGTGTTTTGAATATAAAGAGATCTCAGTTAACTGTAATAAATGCACTGCTCATTTACTCCACCTTGTCTTCTCAGACCAACCGCACCCATGCCGTCTACTCCAACAGTCTGTTTGTCTTCCCTGTGTCTAATGTGTCCTTGGTGGTCCCTTTGAATTTGCCCTTCTCTTGCGTCTATCCCCTGGATACTGAGGACAGCCTGAATGTGAATATCAATTCTTTCCTATCGTAAGTGATCCATTTAATTTTCATCATGGTTCAAAAGAGATTATATACTACAGTACAGTGGATACAGTATTATATAGTAAATAGCACCCATTATTTAATATTACAAATCATGGGGTGAAATCAACATAAATATCATAAATAGAATTTGTAACCTAAAAGTAACAATTACTTTTACTAGTAAAGTATAACATAATGGATTACTTATACGCTCTAACGAAATATATTACTTGTTAGATGCTTAAAGGGACATCCTTGTTGTGTTTCAAAACATGAACAGTGAGCTGGGGAGGGAATTTGTGTTTCTGACTGATATCAGAGAGGCATGCAGGAAGGTGTTACAAAAGATACTCAAGCTATTCTAGACACACAGAGAGACGGACAGAAAAGGAACACAGGAAAAAGGGAAACATAATGAAACACAAGGAAACACAGGAGTTACGCACGGGACCGTAACAGTCAAGAAGTGTTCCTTTAAAAATCCTCTGATTGCCTCTGTTAATAGTGGATTTGGTAAGACCATTTATAAAGAGGTATTTATAGACGGCATTTTCCATCTTCATTCTGACTTTTCCTCACAGATTAGTTGGTGGCATCTCTGCAGTTGGGGCCCCACCCAAGGCCTCCATGTCTCTCTTCCGTAACTCCAACTACACAGAGCCTTACCCCAGTGGCCGAGTCACCCTGCCAGTCGGCTCTGACTTATATGTGGGCGTGTCTGTAGACGAGACTGATCCAGGCTTTGTGCTGCTTCTGGCAAACTGCTATACCACGCTCACCCCCAACAAAAGTGACCTCGCGCGATACCTCCTCATTCAGAACAAGTATTTGTCTCTCCTAACCTTCAGCAGAACATTAGAATTTGAAACAATTCATTAGAAGTGAAATTGTCATGTGGTGATAACTCGACCCCTCCTTTCTCCCAGGTGTCCTAGTGACCTTCAACATGTGAAAGTGGTCGAGAATGGTATGTCTCTGCGGGCTCGTTTCTCTGCCCAGGTCTTCCTGTTCCATAGGGAATACAGAGACATGTACCTTCACTGCAGCCTAGTCCTGTGTGACCGCAGGACCGACCCCTGCACAGTTGTACGTCACATTGCACCCCTCTCAGTCAAGTCACCATCAGCACCAGGGAACAATTCTACACAGGGTCAATCATTGTGAATGCAGGTTTTAGACTTATGGGTGTGTCTTCTCTTTTTCATTCTCTGCCACGCCTCCAACACACAGGATTGCTCAAGAAGGGTATCTCGTTCTGTTTCCACAACTGAACCTATCATTCCTCTCACCGCTGGACCAATCAGCTGTAAGTATGACAATAGTTGTAGTAGAAAAGATGTTACTCCAAACTATGTTGAAATAATTTTTTCTTTGATCTTCAGGGGACAAGAGCCAGGTGTGAAATGGTGGCCATTTTAAATGATGCAAGTGAAATATATAGGTGTATAAAATGGGGCAATGGGGAATAAATGCTGTAAGGGGATGCTTGCTACCCAATGATTTTCCGCACATGTTTCTGTGCCTTATGTTTTAAATTTACTAAATGATAGACAATAAAATGCATTATAAAACAAAATTCTGCTTCTTGTTCAAGTTTCTATGTAGACCTATGTATTGTTTTTATTATGTCATTAACATAACATGTATTAACAAACACAATCCTACTAGAAGAAAGTGGATTTATTACTGAGTAATTTACAAACATTTTACAAATAGGGAACGGAACTACTATTTCGAATTCATTATTTCTAAACGTAATTATAGGTTACTTACAATTACTTACAAGGGGCATCCTACAACATGGCCAAATACTTTTGTTATAATGTAGCTAGTGAGTAAGTAAGTAGGCTAGTCTAGGTGTAAGAAAAATATAAGTACAGGGTATGATTGTAGATTGCATGTGGTAATTATAATCATTTCAACATTTTACAAATAAGGAAAGAAGAAATGTGTTTGATCATACTTCTGATTAATTGCACAGACTACCCATATTGTAATGTGAATGACCAGACTAATAATTATGGAGTACTTTGTGGATATTTTACACACTGTTTAGCCTATGTATGGCCTACATTAAGGCATTTTACCTACGTAGCTGAACTAACAAGCTAATGGACGTTTCTCATCTCACATGGGTACGGAAGGGAATATGCAGCAGTGTTGTCTTTCCCTTTTACATGCTTCCTCGGGTCATCAGCCTTACCTTTGGGTCATCGTCTTCACACAATGGGTCAAAGTGTAAATGTGCGCTCTGCAGGATTTAACCTTCTATAAATTGAAGAGTAACTTCATTCCCTCCACTTTCCAGTAACTTTCTCCCAATACAGGTTTAGCGCTTAGTATATCCTCTACTTTTCTGTAACTAACTGCTAAGTATGTTGTAAGTATACCTTAGTGCCCTATACTTTCCTGTAACTTTCTCACAAGTACACTGTAATATAGGCTGTGTGGGCGGTTAATTGAAGTGTAGCTTAGTACTCTCCTGTATGGTGTTAGCAGTGCCGGTCCTAGCACATTTGGTGCCCTATACAAGCTTCAGCCCTGACAAGCTCGTTCACCCCCAGCGACAGTCACAGGCAGTGTGCAGAAAATCCTCAATCCAATACAAATTTCTCAGAAAATACTGTGTAGCTGCATATTATTGATGGCATTAAGGAGCTGAAGAGGGGAAAGTGTATGTGGAAATGTGGCACTATATATTGTGCTCAGGTGAGGCATTTCATTTTCAAATTCAGCTGAGATCCTTGTGGTATTTTCTTGTCAGTGCCCGGCATGTTGTCTTTTATCTGCTCTGGGACAGGATAGTCTAGTGGTCTAGGTGTTGGGCTCCCAGCCGGACGGTTGTGGGTTCAAGTTCAGAGTTGGCATATCTGTGAGCAATTATAAACCCTATCTGCTCTATGTAATACCACCATGTAATTGTAAGTTGCTTTGGAGAAAAGCGACTGCTAAATTACCTAATTGCTATTTGGTCACATCTGTCAGCTTCAGAATGTGTGCAAATGTTTCACCTATGGTTCCTGTGCTCTTGCAGTCAAGTCACTGATAATGCTATCCATTGGAACAAAAAAATATGTTGTTTCTGAATGCCTTTTCTGCACTCTCTTCAGTTGCATCTTCTTGTGTCATCTCATCACGCATGTATTTCCTTTTACACTTTTGTCTCTCTTCACTCTGACATTGAATGAAATTGCTTGGGCTACTAGGGAGGCCTCAGCGGGCAGGGAATCCCATTGATTACGAATGGCCTGTATTTCATCTTGTAGTGCCCAGATGTTTGCAGCCTTAACATCCAGAGAAATATCTCCTGCCTGAAGAATTAGGTTTCAGTTCTCAATGCACAGTAGGACCTTTACCCACACAGTGAGAAGGATCACTGCATCAAAGGTCTTGAAGTAATTCTTCCAACCATTTGCCTCAGACTTTGCTTCACTTGTCAGATTGCATGTGGCTCAGATACATTCTAGTGCCACAATGATTGAGTTAGTTGCCACAACCCGTACAGCAGCAATGCGGGAACCCTATCGAGTGAGTGTCAGAGAGACGATGAAGAGAGCATCCTGTGTTTTTCTTCAAGTTAGTCCATCACTTTGGACTAGCACTGAAGATTTGAGATGATTAACAGAGCCAAAACAAAGAAGCACAGGGGGAGTATGTAACATGTGCCCTCCTTTCACCTTTCCTGACATATTGGCTCAATTATCATATCCTTGGCCTCTACAGTCCTCTAATGGTATGCCACTGTCTTGCATTGCTGCTTGAATCATTTCTGAAATTTCCCTGCCCATCTTTTTGTGAAAGTCTTTGAATTGAATAAACCTCTCAGTTATCTCCCAAACCCACTGTCTTAGTCTTGATGTATATATCTTACCAATAGCACATTCTTTTCAGTGTGAGATATGTCTGGTGTTGAGTCACATATCACTGAATAATAGATTTAATCTTCGCCTTCTGCCAGGATAGTGTTTAGCACTCTTTTGCCACAGAGTTCAATTAACTCAGTTCACTCTGTGTGAAGTGAATTCTGGGCCTCGATCAAAAACAATGTCTTCAAAAATACCATCGGTGCTGAACACCGAGTTGAACAGGGCTTCAGCAGTTTCCAGGGCAGTAGGAAGACTTTTTAAATGGATTAGTCTCCATGACTTAGAAAATCGGTCTACTGTTACCAGGATGGTGGTGAATCCTCTGGAGTTGGGCAAATCAGCAAATCATGGTCTATGGTGATGTGAGACCATGGACGCTGGGGAATGGGAAGTGGTTAAAGTAATCCGTTTTGGAAGTAGTTCAGGCAGTACATCTGTTGAAATAATGTGATGTCAGTTCAGAGGTTGGACAACCAAAACCGTTTAAGTTTTGGTTCATTCGATTTCGGGATGTCCTGAGGATGGGGAAGAGTGGAGTCTCATTAAGAGTTGAGGGCGGATTGTTTGCTGGAATGCTCCATTATGCACCATGCTCCATTACAGCAGTCTGTTCGCTGAGGTCCTAGGAGGATAAAGAAGATACTGTGCGATTTTGGCCACTTGTTCTAAAAGTGGCACTGATGAGCCGAACACACATCGGACAGTTTTAGGTAGCTCCAAAGAAGAAGAAGCTTAGCGTGTGAGTCGACAGGGGGAACAGCGTAATATTTGCCTCAAAAATATGTGCATAAATCCCAGTGTGACCTTCGATCCACAATCCACAGATTTGTTAGTTCGCAAACCAAGCTTTTTATTTGTAAATGTTAACATTGGAAACACAAGTGAAAATGTTATTTGTATTTATTAAAATTATGATTTACGAAACACAAGTGGAGAGGGGTTTCTGTATGGATTGCAAACACGTACGTGTGGATAATTTTTACAAAACACAAATTGAGAGGTGTTTGCTATATTTTTTGTGTCTGTATATTTTTGATAGAAATCTACCTCCATAGGTTGATGGTATAGGCTGTTCTTACTGGATTTGCTGTTAGGGATGTCACAAATAATATAGGCATCAGTTGTTCTGCTTAACTAGTATGAGATGTGAGACCCTGTGAGTGTGTCCACACTCAAGCAGGTGTACACCTCCACTAGTCCAAGACTAAATCCAATGGACAAAATTATTCAAAATAGGCTACTTGTCTGTCTTTACAGACACTTTAACGAAAGTACATTGCATAAGTGACGCAAAATAGTGTAAGTCTATTGCCTACAGATATAACATTAAAAGTAACCTCCAACAATGTATTGTAGTCCTATTTACTACCTTACATAGACTGGAGGGGAAAAGAAAAATGTTGTGTTATGGGTGATGGACATGTTATTCAATAGAAAACTGGACAGTGAAATGGGATACAATGGGGTTGGCATTAGGGTTGGCTATGATGTATGGCAAATGGCAGCACTTGTTGATCGAGTGACCCACAGCCAATCAGAATTCGTTTCTTGTCTTTTGTTTACTTGATTGCTATTGCCCTGTATTTCTCTTTAGTTCAACCCAGTCTTTCTCAGATTGACTGTAGTAGGAGTCACCTGCGTGTAGGTCTTAATTTGGCTCGCCTGCAATTGTCTGGTTTCAACGCATTTTCTGGTCATCTTGCTGATCCACGTTGCTCCAGATTCACACAGCAAGATGGAATAGTATGGTACCAAGTGAAACGCCAAGCAGGCATCTGTGGAAACACACTGACGGTGATGGTTGTTGATTATCGAGTGAATAAATAGATCTTATTTAATTTTGTTCTTAATTTGATAACTACTTCCAATATATAGAACTTCAAGTACCGTTATTCCAGTGATAAATAATTCATTTATTTTGTCTTTAGAGGTGGTAGTAATTCAGTGTGCTGCAAAGGCCCTTCAGCATGGCAGTTGCTTGTTGACATGAATGTTTGAAGACCTGATACTCCTTGACTTTGTCGAAATTGTTGTTTGAATCCCCATAAGCGCATGCCCCTCCTGCACCAGAGTGGTCTTACAATCTTCTCTACCCCTCCCCGTACAGTTTTGTGTTTTGAATATAAAGAGATCTCAGTTAACTGTAATAAATGCACTGCTCATTTACTCCACCTTGTCTTCTCAGACCAACCGCACCCATGCCGTCTACTCCAACAGTCTGTTTGTCTTCCCTGTGTCTAATGTGTCCTTGGTGGTCCCTTTGAATTTGCCCTTCTCTTGCGTCTATCCCCTGGATACTGAGGACAGCCTGAATGTGAATATCAATTCTTTCCTATCGTAAGTGATCCATTTAATTTTCATCATGGTTCAAAAGAGATTATATACTACAGTACAGTGGATACAGTATTATATAGTAAATAGCACCCATTATTTAATATTACAAATCATGGGGTGAAATCAACATAAATATCATAAATAGAATTTGTAACCTAAAAGTAACAATTACTTTTACTAGTAAAGTATAACATAATGGATTACTTATACGCTCTAACGAAATATATTACTTGTTAGATGCTTAAAGGGACATCCTTGTTGTGTTTCAAAACATGAACAGTGAGCTGGGGAGGGAATTTGTGTTTCTGACTGATATCAGAGAGGCATGCAGGAAGGTGTTACAAAAGATACTCAAGCTATTCTAGACACACAGAGAGACGGACAGAAAAGGAACACAGGAAAAAGGGAAACATAATGAAACACAAGGAAACACAGGAGTTACGCACGGGACCGTAACAGTCAAGAAGTGTTCCTTTAAAAATCCTCTGATTGCCTCTGTTAATAGTGGATTTGGTAAGACCATTTATAAAGAGGTATTTATAGACGGCATTTTCCATCTTCATTCTGACTTTTCCTCACAGATTAGTTGGTGGCATCTCTGCAGTTGGGGCCCCACCCAAGGCCTCCATGTCTCTCTTCCGTAACTCCAACTACACAGAGCCTTACCCCAGTGGCCGAGTCACCCTGCCAGTCGGCTCTGACTTATATGTGGGCGTGTCTGTAGACGAGACTGATCCAGGCTTTGTGCTGCTTCTGGCAAACTGCTATACCACGCTCACCCCCAACAAAAGTGACCTCGCGCGATACCTCCTCATTCAGAACAAGTATTTGTCTCTCCTAACCTTCAGCAGAACATTAGAATTTGAAACAATTCATTAGAAGTGAAATTGTCATGTGGTGATAACTCGACCCCTCCTTTCTCCCAGGTGTCCTAGTGACCTTCAACATGTGAAAGTGGTCGAGAATGGTATGTCTCTGCGGGCTCGTTTCTCTGCCCAGGTCTTCCTGTTCCATAGGGAATACAGAGACATGTACCTTCACTGCAGCCTAGTCCTGTGTGACCGCAGGACCGACCCCTGCACAGTTGTACGTCACATTGCACCCCTCTCAGTCAAGTCACCATCAGCACCAGGGAACAATTCTACACAGGGTCAATCATTGTGAATGCAGGTTTTAGACTTATGGGTGTGTCTTCTCTTTTTCATTCTCTGCCACGCCTCCAACACACAGGATTGCTCAAGAAGGGTATCTCGTTCTGTTTCCACAACTGAACCTATCATTCCTCTCACCGCTGGACCAATCAGCTGTAAGTATGACAATAGTTGTAGTAGAAAAGATGTTACTCCAAACTATGTTGAAATAATTTTTTCTTTGATCTTCAGGGGACAAGAGCCAGGTGTGAAATGGTGGCCATTTTAAATGATGCAAGTGAAATATATAGGTGTATAAAATGGGGCAATGGGGAATAAATGCTGTAAGGGGATGCTTGCTACCCAATGATTTTCCGCACATGTTTCTGTGCCTTATGTTTTAAATTTACTAAATGATAGACAATAAAATGCATTATAAAACAAAATTCTGCTTCTTGTTCAAGTTTCTATGTAGACCTATGTATTGTTTTTATTATGTCATTAACATAACATGTATTAACAAACACAATCCTACTAGAAGAAAGTGGATTTATTACTGAGTAATTTACAAACATTTTACAAATAGGGAACGGAACTACTATTTCGAATTCATTATTTCTAAACGTAATTATAGGTTACTTACAATTACTTACAAGGGGCATCCTACAACATGGCCAAATACTTTTGTTATAATGTAGCTAGTGAGTAAGTAAGTAGGCTAGTCTAGGTGTAAGAAAAATATAAGTACAGGGTATGATTGTAGATTGCATGTGGTAATTATAATCATTTCAACATTTTACAAATAAGGAAAGAAGAAATGTGTTTGATCATACTTCTGATTAATTGCACAGACTACCCATATTGTAATGTGAATGACCAGACTAATAATTATGGAGTACTTTGTGGATATTTTACACACTGTTTAGCCTATGTATGGCCTACATTAAGGCATTTTACCTACGTAGCTGAACTAACAAGCTAATGGACGTTTCTCATCTCACATGGGTACGGAAGGGAATATGCAGCAGTGTTGTCTTTCCCTTTTACATGCTTCCTCGGGTCATCAGCCTTACCTTTGGGTCATCGTCTTCACACAATGGGTCAAAGTGTAAATGTGCGCTCTGCAGGATTTAACCTTCTATAAATTGAAGAGTAACTTCATTCCCTCCACTTTCCAGTAACTTTCTCCCAATACAGGTTTAGCGCTTAGTATATCCTCTACTTTTCTGTAACTAACTGCTAAGTATGTTGTAAGTATACCTTAGTGCCCTATACTTTCCTGTAACTTTCTCACAAGTACACTGTAATATAGGCTGTGTGGGCGGTTAATTGAAGTGTAGCTTAGTACTCTCCTGTATGGTGTTAGCAGTGCCGGTCCTAGCACATTTGGTGCCCTATACAAGCTTCAGCCCTGACAAGCTCGTTCACCCCCAGCGACAGTCACAGGCAGTGTGCAGAAAATCCTCAATCCAATACAAATTTCTCAGAAAATACTGTGTAGCTGCATATTATTGATGGCATTAAGGAGCTGAAGAGGGGAAAGTGTATGTGGAAATGTGGCACTATATATTGTGCTCAGGTGAGGCATTTCATTTTCAAATTCAGCTGAGATCCTTGTGGTATTTTCTTGTCAGTGCCCGGCATGTTGTCTTTTATCTGCTCTGGGACAGGATAGTCTAGTGGTCTAGGTGTTGGGCTCCCAGCCGGACGGTTGTGGGTTCAAGTTCAGAGTTGGCATATCTGTGAGCAATTATAAACCCTATCTGCTCTATGTAATACCACCATGTAATTGTAAGTTGCTTTGGAGAAAAGCGACTGCTAAATTACCTAATTGCTATTTGGTCACATCTGTCAGCTTCAGAATGTGTGCAAATGTTTCACCTATGGTTCCTGTGCTCTTGCAGTCAAGTCACTGATAATGCTATCCATTGGAACAAAAAAATATGTTGTTTCTGAATGCCTTTTCTGCACTCTCTTCAGTTGCATCTTCTTGTGTCATCTCATCACGCATGTATTTCCTTTTACACTTTTGTCTCTCTTCACTCTGACATTGAATGAAATTGCTTGGGCTACTAGGGAGGCCTCAGCGGGCAGGGAATCCCATTGATTACGAATGGCCTGTATTTCATCTTGTAGTGCCCAGATGTTTGCAGCCTTAACATCCAGAGAAATATCTCCTGCCTGAAGAATTAGGTTTCAGTTCTCAATGCACAGTAGGACCTTTACCCACACAGTGAGAAGGATCACTGCATCAAAGGTCTTGAAGTAATTCTTCCAACCATTTGCCTCAGACTTTGCTTCACTTGTCAGATTGCATGTGGCTCAGATACATTCTAGTGCCACAATGATTGAGTTAGTTGCCACAACCCGTACAGCAGCAATGCGGGAACCCTATCGAGTGAGTGTCAGAGAGACGATGAAGAGAGCATCCTGTGTTTTTCTTCAAGTTAGTCCATCACTTTGGACTAGCACTGAAGATTTGAGATGATTAACAGAGCCAAAACAAAGAAGCACAGGGGGAGTATGTAACATGTGCCCTCCTTTCACCTTTCCTGACATATTGGCTCAATTATCATATCCTTGGCCTCTACAGTCCTCTAATGGTATGCCACTGTCTTGCATTGCTGCTTGAATCATTTCTGAAATTTCCCTGCCCATCTTTTTGTGAAAGTCTTTGAATTGAATAAACCTCTCAGTTATCTCCCAAACCCACTGTCTTAGTCTTGATGTATATATCTTACCAATAGCACATTCTTTTCAGTGTGAGATATGTCTGGTGTTGAGTCACATATCACTGAATAATAGATTTAATCTTCGCCTTCTGCCAGGATAGTGTTTAGCACTCTTTTGCCACAGAGTTCAATTAACTCAGTTCACTCTGTGTGAAGTGAATTCTGGGCCTCGATCAAAAACAATGTCTTCAAAAATACCATCGGTGCTGAACACCGAGTTGAACAGGGCTTCAGCAGTTTCCAGGGCAGTAGGAAGACTTTTTAAATGGATTAGTCTCCATGACTTAGAAAATCGGTCTACTGTTACCAGGATGGTGGTGAATCCTCTGGAGTTGGGCAAATCAGCAAATCATGGTCTATGGTGATGTGAGACCATGGACGCTGGGGAATGGGAAGTGGTTAAAGTAATCCGTTTTGGAAGTAGTTCAGGCAGTACATCTGTTGAAATAATGTGATGTCAGTTCAGAGGTTGGACAACCAAAACCGTTTAAGTTTTGGTTCATTCGATTTCGGGATGTCCTGAGGATGGGGAAGAGTGGAGTCTCATTAAGAGTTGAGGGCGGATTGTTTGCTGGAATGCTCCATTATGCACCATGCTCCATTACAGCAGTCTGTTCGCTGAGGTCCTAGGAGGATAAAGAAGATACTGTGCGATTTTGGCCACTTGTTCTAAAAGTGGCACTGATGAGCCGAACACACATCGGACAGTTTTAGGTAGCTCCAAAGAAGAAGAAGCTTAGCGTGTGAGTCGACAGGGGGAACAGCGTAATATTTGCCTCAAAAATATGTGCATAAATCCCAGTGTGACCTTCGATCCACAATCCACAGATTTGTTAGTTCGCAAACCAAGCTTTTTATTTGTAAATGTTAACATTGGAAACACAAGTGAAAATGTTATTTGTATTTATTAAAATTATGATTTACGAAACACAAGTGGAGAGGGGTTTCTGTATGGATTGCAAACACGTACGTGTGGATAATTTTTACAAAACACAAATTGAGAGGTGTTTGCTATATTTTTTGTGTCTGTATATTTTTGATAGAAATCTACCTCCATAGGTTGATGGTATAGGCTGTTCTTACTGGATTTGCTGTTAGGGATGTCACAAATAATATAGGCATCAGTTGTTCTGCTTAACTAGTATGAGATGTGAGACCCTGTGAGTGTGTCCACACTCAAGCAGGTGTACACCTCCACTAGTCCAAGACTAAATCCAATGGACAAAATTATTCAAAATAGGCTACTTGTCTGTCTTTACAGACACTTTAACGAAAGTACATTGCATAAGTGACGCAAAATAGTGTAAGTCTATTGCCTACAGATATAACATTAAAAGTAACCTCCAACAATGTATTGTAGTCCTATTTACTACCTTACATAGACTGGAGGGGAAAAGAAAAATGTTGTGTTATGGGTGATGGACATGTTATTCAATAGAAAACTGGACAGTGAAATGGGATACAATGGGGTTGGCATTAGGGTTGGCTATGATGTATGGCAAATGGCAGCACTTGTTGATCGAGTGACCCACAGCCAATCAGAATAGCTTGAGGAAAGTTAGTGGGCGGGGTATGTGGCGTTAGACGTTTTGCTCTGGTTTGAGGCTAGCTTTGGTATTTTTTTCCTCTTGTCTCGTACTCACTTTACTTCAAGAATAAAACTGTCCTCGTTTTCGTCATGTCTAACAACAATGCCAGCAGCAATCTGGTGATCGCACAAAGGGCCGTAAAGCAACTTCGACTAGAGGCTGCTGTCCGGAGGATCAAGGTATGAACGCTTACAGACAAACGCGGAAGCCGTTCTGTAAGAGTTGGGGCAGGGGCAGTCAACTTAGTTAACTGGCAGAGATACTCTCTGCAGCAATAATACACACTACAATAGTTATGGATACCCAGCATGTTCTTAACTGTAAAGTATTCCTAATTGTACACGACACATACGTTTTGTGGGGTTAATCGATGTTCTGTCCACCTCGACCAGGTAATGTATTTGTATTCGATCTTCTGAGCTAAAGTAATATCGTTGACAAAGTCCAGAGACCTAACGTATATTTATTGCTTGTGAAATAGGAGATAGAAGAAGCATGGAACCATTTTGTTCGTTTTCTATTGATTGATTTACAAAAACAGAAATCGCTATCTTCTCACAGTTAACTTACATAGTAGGTTAGTACACACTTTCTATGACGTTACTTGCAAATTGTATGTAAACGAGAAACGTCAAGTTTTTGCATCAAATGTCATGGTGAGGTACACTTTCACTTGACGTTTTTTTTAATGCCAAACAAGCCTCATGCTATTTCTGTCGCTTTAGGTGTCTCAGGCTGCTGCTGAACTTAGAAACTTCTGTCTGCAGAATGCCAACAAAGACCCTCTTCTGGTTGGGGTTCCCTCCAGTGACAATCCCTTTAGACCCCCCAAGTCTTGCTCCCTGTTTTGAGGTACATTTTGTGAAGGATAATATTTGTATTTTAATGTGTGATATTATTACAGTAAATATTCCATGTTATATTAAATGTTTGTTCTCTGCTTAAAATAATAAATTAATTTGAATTAATTTGGCTGTCAAAATATCTGCATGCAGTGCACATTGGATTTTTTCTTTTTCTCAGGCTTGCTAGATAGTGTGTTTTGTCAAGTCAATTATTTCATTATTATTCTCAATCTCTGTCTTTCAGGAAAGAACACAACATGGAGTTCAGCAGTTTATCTGTCAAAGGCTTTCTCTTTAACTCCTACTTGATATTATTGTAAATCCTGACAGCTGCCTTTCTCTGCCAAAACTAAAGGACTAACTGTTTCCATTTGTTACATTAGAAGCAGTGCCAAACTGTTTGATATCTTGGGAGTAATCTGTTATTTACACTAAACTAAAAAGTAGCACTCTTGGTTTACACAGTACTTTTCATGTTCACTTGTCTCCCATCTCCGTAATGCAGGATATGTGATTGGCTATAGCTGGTATAGCATTTCTATGAGTGTTGTGAAACCGTTCGTAAAGAATTGGACACCGATTCAAATAAGGTGCTATCTGGAATAAGCAATTGTGCTATGCATACGCTGTCTTTCCCCATTTTTTTCCTGTACACAAAACATTTACAAGTTTTCCTTTTAAGACTATAGGAATGTGGACAACTAGGATGTTTTTTTAAATGTGTCAAATTCATGATTTGCTGGTTTCACTCTTAGCTGTTCTACAATATATTAAAGGCGTGTTGTATGTTAAAGCTGCATAATTTAACTTGGAAAAATAATTGCCACTCTTTTTGACAGCTGTCCTATTTTTATTTTTTTTTTGTTTTGTTTTTTTATTTTTGTTTTTTTGATTTGGCTTAAAAAAATAGGTAATTTCACTGTACTTGGCGAAATCGTAACTGCGTAGCTTTGTTCATTGTGGTGAGGTAGAGAATAGTTTCAGCTACCGCAGTAATTCTACCTGATGCATAATCTGCATCACTTGTGTGTCAGTATATTTCCCACCACTGTATTATACACTTGACATATCATCGAATCCAAGCATTCATATATAGTGCTGTTGGTTTGAACATGCTGTTGGAAGACCAATACTGGCAATTAAAAGGAAATGGGATAGTGTAGTGTAATGGTGATGGTGGTCGACTCCCAAAGGGTCATGGGTTCGATCCCAAAAATGCCTGTCCTACCTGTAAGCATCCTAACCCTTACCTGCCCCTTAATACTTGTAATTGCACTCACTGTAAGTCGCTTTGGATAAAAGCATCTGCGAAAATACCTAATTGAAACATTGTACAACAAATAATTATCCTGCACCTTCAGCTTCAACTGATTGCTTTCTATATATGTAAACCTAAAAAGACTTATTTCCAGGTACACTGTCAATGGTACGTTTATACTAACCAAGTGCAGGACACTACGCTATACTCTCCCATGTTGTTACTGTTTGGTGTCTCTTTGTTTGCTTGTCGTTCTGTTCAGTTTAATGTATGTATTTATTGGCCTCTTTGTTTATTCCATTGAAGAGTTTGGCTATATTTGTCCGTTTGTTATTCTGTGTAGGCTATTCATGGGAAATATAATATTTGAATAAGACATGCTGACATGTCTCACATGAGAAATACATTTCTCTAAATGATTTATTATTTTTTTTTTTTTGACGAATCACTTTCCACACTGGAATTATGTGCCTTCTCAATAAATATTCCTTAAACTAAATATTACTATAATACTGTTATAACGTTGCTACTGTTGGAAACCTTGAATTACATTAAATTGCTCTTTTGGGTGACAAAGAATAATTGTATGATTACTGACTATTATTGGCATCATGTATTGCTTGAAGGAAAATACTTCTTTGGTGTTTCTAGGAATTCTCCCTGTGCACTTTTAAGTATCAAATCCACTGTCTCAAATGGGGGGGCTCAATTAAGCCAATTAGTCACCAGATAGAGGTGGATATAAGACAACAGCTTCTGATTTGACTCTGTTGACTGAATGGTAACCATTGGCATATTTTAAGAAGAAAATTCTACATTTTTGACTTAATAAGAAATATGCCATTTGTGGAGCATAAAATCCTGAAAGCTTGGAGTAAAATGTGTATTTCCTCCCCAATGAATGCATGTTACCATTGAGAGGGAGGTTTATGAGGTTACATACTGTCATTAATCTTCTGTCTTATTTCACACCCCAGTTGGAGTTGCTGGTAATCAGTCAAAGTGCAATCACCTGGAAATAAAAATGGCTGCATCTAACTGTCCTTTCCTTGCTCAGGTAAGACACCAGTATAGACCCTATCAGTGAAGTCATGTTAGCATGTCTGTTCATTAGTGGCATCTGATCATGGTACATAGATGGCGTCCAGGCGTGGTCATAGAAGAATTGTTCCACTGGCAAAACGTCAGGATTACTCAGGTGATATTACACCTTTTAACTAACATGAAAAGATGAGGGGCATTGACTTATCCACACAGTCACTCCCCTTTGAATCTATTTGTTGTTGTTCATCAGATCTACAGGATGCCTACCTGCACCGTGGGGTGGAGCCTGCTTCTAATTCTGCCCTCAGTGATCTCTCATACAGTGTTTCTTGGTCTGGCAGGGAGGAGCACAGAGACACAGAGCCCTCACTCGGGGTAAGTGTTATTATGAGAACAGAAGACGGATTTTAGCACTTCTGTTCCTGTCACTCCACTCCACTGCTCTGTTCCGTAGGAGATTCTTGTAGAGCGAGATCGACACGTGGCCAGGCTTCAGGACGCACTGAAATGTGAGAGGGAGAAGGTAAGGTTTTTAACACCTGTCAGACATTGAGGGTAGGAAAAAGCTTACCAATACCCTTTTCCTCTCATAATACCTTTCCACCTGATCTCCTCTTTTCTGTTTTAGGCTAATCGTTTGCATCTGCGGTGTAACCAACAGGAGGCAGAACTGAGGCGCAGAGAGCAGCACAGTAACAGACTCAGAGAGAGACTTTCCCAGCTCACTGACAAACACAGAGAGCGAGGCCCCTGTAAGACTGGACCTCTTGGTCTTCAATGGTCTTACTACAGAGGGAAAATAAGCTGATACAACAACCAGTTATTCAATAATATTAGCCCATTTGTATCCTGTGACCAAAGGCTTCTGGCTGTCCTTTGGCCCTGATAATAAAACAAGGGATTACTGTACTCTTGCTATTTGACGCCCCTCTTCTGCCCCCAGGAGTCAGCTGATTATTCCACACCGTGACCCAAGACACGCATTCATTGTCTGGTTTATAATAGTTCATGTTGATCTTTTTATTTCTTTATTTTTTTTAACTGTAATATATATTTGTCTAGCCATCGAGGTGCTGAACCCTCCTCCAGGAGGAGGATGGAGGAGAGACCAGGCCATCAGAGCAGGCAGGCCTAATGCAAGGTAGTATTTTTGTTTTAACCAAATGAAATTTTCCAAGTCTGGGAAAAAGATTAACATTTTTCAAATTTTTTTTGTCAACCTTGATCTATCAAACAAATCATCTGTGGGATTCATGCTGCGTTACGTTTACCTCGAAAGTTGGAGATGGGTATGACGTCACACCCGAGTTGACCACGTTCCAGTTAACGAGTCGGAAACTCTGGGTTGGTGAGGTTCCTCTGACTTTCTGAGTTGTAAATCCGACTTCAGGGGGCATTCCTGTTGGGACTGATCAGATCAGGTACCTGCATGGATGCATTCTAAGAACTGGATACGGCGCGTAAAAATCCAAAAAGTGCTCAAAAGCGCATACGACCGAATGCTTCCAAGTAGTTCTAACTACAGGTACAAGTGCATGTAGTTGGACGTGGCTGTGGCATACACATGACTATGTAACACACCCACTTTGCAGAACCGCCATCTTGCACACTACGCCAGCCTTTTTGGACTTCCGGTTTCGACAGCGTTAAAATAAAATGAAATTAAAAAATCTCCAAAGCACCTTAATTTCACTATCTTATGATAGTATTTGGGTTATGATTAACCTGAGTCTGAGGTTATGAGATCTAGGTCAAGTTTAGGCCTGAGGTTGGAGGTTAAGATGAGGACTGCGGTTAAGAAATTGAGGAGAAGAGCGGAAGATTAAGGTCAAGGGAATGTTTACCGGCTTTCTACTAATTCGCTTTTTGGACTTTTCTTGCAGTACTTCCATCTGTAGCATGCGTCATCCTCATACTAATCCAGGAAGTTATCTCTGGGATGTGTTGTGTCGTGTAGTCTGCGAGACTGCAGATAGACCCTTCTCAATGCTTCTCCTGACTTCTGTCAGACTGGGGCTTGGGGGCTTGGGTATCTGTGGTGTAACTATTAATTACCTCGCATCATGGAAATGGTCATAGCAATGGAAGGGTTTTGGAATTTTTCCCCCAACCCACATCTCGCCCTTCCACTTAACCGTTTCTACCGTTGCCTTGTAGACGAGAAGAGGCAGCGCTCCGTCTGATGCTGGAGCGCAGAGAAGCAGAGCTCAGAGAAGCCATGAAGCTCCGCCACAGCCTCACCACTCTGCTGCATGCCCTCAGAATGGACATGGAACAGGTGAAGAGATTAATAAAGGCCTTCCAATTCTGCTGGAGCCACATTGCTTCAGAAATGATATACATGTTTCTGATAAGACACTGCAGGACATTGCGGAGGACCAGGAAGAGGTTCAGTCTGACAACAAATGGCTGGTGCAGGCAGAGTTGGTACTTGGTGACCATGTGACTGGGGGTGTGGCACAGGGTTGGAGGAAGGTGCAGAGGAGACTAGGGGACTTCCTCATGCAAGGTAAATGTTTGTTTATATACAGTACAGTAACACTCTCGCTTACTTAGGTTCCTACACTTGAAATGTCTGTAGTCAATAACCTTTTAACTGTCAAACTCAAATGTGACGCCCCAATTTCGACTACAAGGTACTATTAAAATGACTTGTTGTGAGGTCCATGCTGGGGATCAAACCCATGACAATTTGGTTAGGAGTTGTGCTGCATAGCTATGACCCATCTTTTTAATGATCAGATACATTTCTGGATTCTGCACAGGCCTCACTGCAGTGGGTACTGATCAGGACAAGCTTTTGGCTCAGCTAGAAATGGAACTAAAAGAAAACCAACAGCTGGTCAAACTGCAGCAGCAGCTTCTGCAGGTAGGGTTCTCTAATGAAGAGCCTTCATTCAGACAGGACACAGTTGTCATACTTACTCTTGGCATTCTGTCTACAGGATAGCTTTGTCTTATCAGTCCCTTCTGAACTGGCCGATTCCTACTTCTTAGAAGAGTCGGAGCGAATACAGACCCGCTGGGCAGAGCTACACTTTCAGAGGCGGACTTTTGAAAAGGAGAGGCAGTCCTTTACAGATGCTGCCATCCGACTGAGCCACGAGGTGACTTGGACAGGAAGTAGTTTTGTCATTGGTTCCTGCTATACTGACAATATAGTGAAGAGAGATCCACACAGAAAATATGTGGTTAGTGGAGCAAGAGGAAATGTAGATGGGTTTATCACTGTAAAGCATAGAAAGGTGTTTACGATTACGTGACTGACTAGGCCTCTTTAACTAGGCAGGCTACATTGCACTTTATTCTCCCTATGGGGAAATTTTGTTTTAAGCACAGTGTTGTTGGTTGGGCAATAACCAAGACACAAATGCACACATTCCACAAGAAAACCGTGTACATTCAGAAATGCATCCATACATCCACATATTGATCAAATAGAGTGACATATTGCACAACTCTTGACACGGCATAATCCCAAATGCCTAGTTACCTTAAAGCATTTAGAGTGGGCAAGAAGAAATACTTGTAGTGATTTAACCTACACTGAGGGACCCTGTACCTCATACCAGATGGTAGTAGCTAGTAGCCATTCTTGTGCGCATCCTTCTTTCCCAATATTGGCTTCATCATAATATAACACAAATCTTTACTCAGTCAACACATGTAAAGACAGTTTAATATTAAAAAGTTAATTTCAGAGTTTGTGCCAATTTGCTATACTTAACTACAATTTTATAGTCTAAAGTAATGGAGATTGCATAGATGAATCAATGTTTTGGCCTGTAGTTTATTCTAATATACAGTATTTAATTGTGCAGACGGTCAGGCCTTGTATTTAGGCCTAGTTCAAATGAATAGTGGATGTATTGGTGAGGAGTGTGGGGGTTTGAGATGAACAACGCTTGCAGTATTTACTCAAACTGTTGCACCTGTTGTATGGGACTGCCACCTTCTTTATTATTGGTATACTGTATGTGTGGAAGGCTTTGCAGTATAGGTCCTGTCTTCCTTCAACCTGAAATGTGGTCTAATCAGCCAGGTTATCTTAAACGCGTTACAGTCCCTTTTTTGAGGCAAGGGGGAAACCCTGCGATTGTAGCATCTTTGTATTGTAGTGTCTTCATTATTTTTGTCTGCAGCCTTTTTGAGCAGGATCTGGGGAAAAAAGTCTCCTTATGTCTATGCAGCGGCGGGAATTTGAGCAAGAGAAAGCCTCACTAATGAAGCAAGAGTTTCTGTGTGACTCACTGCTGTTTAGTAAGGAAGGGCATTGTAGTAACAGAAGAGAGAGCACTGCCCTAAGTAAGTATGCTCTTTTTCTATGCTCGTAATTTACATTAATACTCCAATTTATCTTTTCATTACGAATGCCACAAATAAGATGTGTGGACTTGATCAGCTTTCTCAGGTTTGGAGTCTGGCTGTCACCCTATCACACCATCCTCCACAGAGTCAAGTCAGGAACAGTGTAAGGGAACGGTCAGGGTTCAAACCCCCAGCACTCCTGAACTCTATTCTGCTCTCAGTCTACCATATGTTTGTAGGTAGGTCAAAGCTTTGTTTGACTGCTAGCATTGAAATGAAATCGGTCTTTGTGAAGAACTTTATTGTTCACACGCACAACACACGGTGAAATGTCTTTCCACCTGGTCAACTACACTTGGGGCTTTTTCCCACGTCACAACACACACATCTCGGGGCCAGGCACAGGGTCAGCCATCGTATTTCGGCGCCCGTGGAGCAGGGGTGGGGGTTCCAAGGTTAATCCATTTGGTTTCGTAATTGCGTCCTTAATGGCTAACAGATTAAGCCTCCTAATGCTGTATTGTCAATTCCTGTTCATACAAAATGAGTGGGCTGCAAATATTTTATAAAGATGTTTTATTCACTGTTTACTAGTTTATATATTTTAAGGGACACTCCTTAATAGCGTTACAGCACCGAGGGTTTAGGAAATATTCAGTAGCACTTTACATGCAAAGAAAGTACTGTACGATGTTAAACTATTTTATAATGTGTAGCTTGTAAAAGTACACATTTACAGGAGATTAATGGAATTGTAATGGAAACATTGCATTTATGTTTGCAGGAATATTTTTTACATAATCAATTGAAGTTTTTTTTTTTTTTTTTTTGTAAATCTATTTCTCTATCGTCTTTCCGAGCCACAGAGGCAGGCAAACAGTTGGTGTCCTGGACTGGCAATGTGGAGAGGATATTGGACACACGCTTTGACTAGTCATTTTTAGCACATTTGTATTTGATAAGAGTTGGTGGGAATAGTTTCTGCATTTTCTTTGTTGGTTATCTGAATAATTTAATAAAAGTTGATTTGCCATTAATTTTCTGTTTCTTGTACACGTGGCTAATAACTACAAATGTGAACTGGGCTATTTAATCATGGCCATCTTAATTTTTCTTAATAAGGAATCATGTATCAGACAGTATTTATCATTTTCTAGTATAAACTAGAAAATGATATTCCATGTTTGTTTTGAGTATTAACCATAACAAATGGCAGTAGTAAGGTTACATTTTAGTATTCACATTAGACCTTTTTAAAAAGGACATTAAGCAGTGGGGGAAAAATCATACGGCAATGAAATGTCTAGGCTGGCATGATGGTTCACCCGCAGTGGAGCAAAATAATCCTTAAAATCTCCTGTCTGTATAAGTAAAATCTACTTAAATAGTCTATAGGTTCATGGCTGCTTACCATTGCTTTAGGACATATGAACAATAGTAATGGTATTTAGGCTGAAACTTTTTTTTGGTGAATGGGCTCAGGCTGGACCTGAACCGGTTTAATATTAAACATAAATCACTCTTGTGATTTATTTGCGATTATTAAATCCTTGTCAACCCTTCTCTTAGGCTTCTATATAATGACTTGTCAATTTGCTAGTAGGCTACATTGGTTTGGCAGCAATAACTTAATCTGACTTAATCCTTTTAGGATACTTTTTCTGGTATCTTACATCAGCCTCACACCTTTCCCCTTATTTAGCCTGGTATTGTGTGAACCTATTAGCGCTCTGGTTTGTCTTTGTGTCACATATCACTTTGTAACCTTATAACCTGTATTATTCCTAGTTATGTTTACTGAGAGCAACAGCCACTAGGCTATGTGCTATGGTAGCAGGATGATTGTTTTAATTCTTCCAGTTGTAACAGTGGCAGGTTTTAGTAAATACCATTTTTATAGGCGGAAAGAGCCAGTGTCAACGACCTCCTTTACGCTGGTGCATGACCTCATCAGATTGGTTCCTGGCAAAACGGGGCGGGTGCTTCTCATTGCCGCTTGCAGCCAATTATCAATCAAATGCCTTTAGGGGCCCATTTTTTACTATCTATGTTTAAAGTGTCAATCTGTTGTGGTGGAGTCTAACACCTCTTCAACCATTTACTTTGCTAGAGGTTTTAGAATGAAAGGTTTGGTCTGGGGACTTCGTCTACCTTGCTTCATGGACTCAGACATAAAAAGTTTCCAGCTCTGGCGAGACTATATGGGACTGTCAGACACTGTGAGAGAGATCCTGGGGCGAGACATGCCAAATGTGTCCTCATCGCCCGTTTCGTCTTTACGCCGCTCATCGGAAACAGAAGAACTTTGCACCGCGGTAGAGACTACGCGTTTTAGCACA
>JAOEHI010051210.1:0-10025 GCA_025447815.1 Percopsis transmontana | reverse complement strand
CGCCCGTTTCGTCTTTACGCCGCTCATCGGAAACAGAAGAACTTTGCACCGCGGTAGAGACTACGCGTTTTAGCACAACGGACTTGAAGGCCCGACCTATTCAGCCTTTACTGACTGGTTTCTCGACCCTTCCGCAGCCAGGTGGGGATCCATGGGCCCTGGTAGGCACAAAAACTCTCACCAGACCAGCCGACACCCAAAGAGAAAGAGAGCGGAAAAATGCGACACGTTTGAAGTTGCCGGGGATGCCACCGCCTTCATCTGAACGCATGTTTTGCAGTTTTTGCAAGCATAACGGGGAATCGGAGACAGTGTTCACTTCTCACTGGTTGAAGAATCAGGCCGGAGATGTGATGTGTCCGTATTTGCGCCAATATATCTGTCCACTGTGTGGTGCCACCGGGGCCCAAGCTCACACAAAGCGCTTCTGTCCAATGGTGGACACAGCATATAGCTCTGTGTATGCGAAGACTGGGCGCTGAGTGTAGGCTAGGCCAATGTCTAGCCTACCTTGCAAAGTTATAATTACCCTGACTCGTTGGAATGTTTTATTTGTGTGTATCTTTTGGTTCGTTGTGTGTCTTAACTTTTAATTGTTTTGCATGCTTTGATAAGTTTGCTGTGTAGCCTACTTTTACCCTGGTTTTGAAGTGTAATTTATTTTTCTCCAAATGCGTCAGTCTTAAAGTGTCTCCATGAACGACTGCCCGTTATTATGGGAGGAAAAATAATACTGAAGGTTCTATTATTGTTTGTTTTAATATTCTATGGCTGGTGGCCACTTACATAGCCCTACATGCATTTAAACGATTTTCTAGATTTTGCAAGCTGTAGTCACTAGAAAACACATTTGCCATAATTTGTAAGCATCATGTGCCCTAATCAGTATTTAAGATTTTTTAAATAGCCTAAAGTATATACATGGCTTGTTGCCGTTTGAAGTTAACCTGTTCTTGGAAGTGTTGTTTTGCTTTAACTGTAACATTGGCTCAACCTATCATTTGAAGTCGAGTTTTTCTCACTCTGAATGTGAATTTATGTATATTAAGAGGTTATAAATATCTCGACCACTAATGTGTAATTTTTCATTTCTTCTATCACTTAAAAATCATTTATTTACAATGAGTTAGGTCACTGTAGATTGTAGCTATCCATTGATCATTCAAATTCATCTGAAAGCAGACACAAGATAGGCAATACCTGACTTACTTATTTGCTTATTCACTGGTTTATTATGGGATAATTAAAATTATATGGAAAAACTGAAAGTGAGTAAACTTGTCAAAACTAAACGAGGTATGAGAATTCTATCACAAAAAGGCCTATAGTGGGACAAATCTAGTCACCATACAAAAATCTGCTAAAATAACATTCTTTGTAAAAAGAAAAACTGAAATAAAATAACCACATTTTTAGAAGAGAAAACTAGATTGAAAAGATTATTTCTGGATTCAGAAATAATTTTCCTGCTTTCCCTAAAGCATGTTGAGACCCATTGCAAGGCCCCAACCCCTATACTTTCAGAACCACTGGCCCATATAGTAACATGAGACTAAACACTATTGGTGATTTTGGTACATATGAACCTTGAGAGTTATTGTAGCGTATGCAAGTGGCGTGGACCTGCACCAAACACTCTTCGTATGGAGGCCCTTGAACCCTTGTTTCCTCGCCGCATGTTCTCCAACTCTCGATGAGCAGTCATAACAGTCCGACTGCAAGAAAGCATTGAGAGAATGAGGAGTCATGAATGAATCCCCCTAAACAATGTTATAACAATTTGTTGCCAGTTCTGCTTTGACAAAAGCCCCAGAATAGAGACCCAAGTAGGAAGAGAGAAGAAAACATTATGTATTGTGGTCTTTGTTTTGGGGCGAGGTGGACTTTTTTACTAGGTGTCAAGCGGTAAAGTTGCCAAAGAGCCTCATTTCCCATTCTAGCCAATCAGAGGCCAGAGTTGAGTGGGAAGGGATAGAACTAGCCAATGACATCTGAAGTCAAAAGTTCAACACAGAGGAGAGACAAGCTGGAGCCAGTCGATCTGGAGTCAAGAAGGGGAGGACTGGAATTGGAAGAAGATTTAAGAAGTGTAGAGTTCAGGGGAATTTGAGGAAAAAACAGATGTGTGAATAGAGGTAACTAACTTTAGTGAGGAGAGTTCTCTGATCAGCCCACACACCAAGTCTGTAGCATCTTCATGACCACATTCATCTCCCTTCATCACCTGCTCCTCACTGGATTGGGGGAGTAAAAAGTTTATACTTCACATTACTATCCTATGTACAACAACTCCATTGAGCAGTTAGAGCCAGTATGATCATGAAAAGAAGCCTCCCAGACTGTTACCTTAACCAAACCAATCCCTTCCATACCTAAACTTTTGAACCTCATATCTAATCATTACCACATCTAAACTCATACCTTAACTTTAACATACACTACCGTTCAAAATCTTAGGGTCACTTAAAAATGTCCTTGTTTTTGAAAGAAAAGCAAATTTTTTGTACGTTAAAATAACATCAAATTGATCAGAAATACAGTGTAGACATTGTTAATGTTATAAATGACTATTGTAGCTGGAAATGTCAGATTTTTAATGGAATATCCATAGGCGTACAGAGGCCCATTTTCAACAACCGTCATTCCTGTGTTCCAATGGCACATTGTTAGCAACTCCAAATGTATAATTTTAAAAAGGCAAATTGATCATTGAAAACCCTTTTGCAATTATGTTAGCACATCTGAAAACTGTGCTCATCAAAGAAGCAATACAATTGGCCTTTTTTAGGCTAGTTGAGTTATCTGAAACATCAGCATATGCGGGTTCGATTACAGGCACAAAATGTCCAGAAACAAAGAATCTTGTTCTGAAACAAAACGTCAGTCTATTCTTGTTCTGAGAAATTAAGGCATATTCCACTATTATATGGAAAATGTCAATATTAAGATAAAAACCCATTATGATTCATTTAAATTCAACTTCCAAATCTCCCTTCCTTCGGTCTTACGTAAGAACAATGTCGTGTAGCTGAGAGTCGGACACGTAGTCCAGGGACCACGATCCGAGGGAATCATGAGTGTTCTCGGACTGTAGCTGTTTCACCAGAGACAGACTGGTCCCAAGGTTCTCATCAGGACCACACTGGAACAGACACAACTAAACTCAACACAAGTTTTATTTACAACACTGGAATTAAATTTGTCTTTACGCCGTTTCAGGAATAGACAAGACACCAATTACCAGTAAGGACTTGAAGTGAAGTTTGATTGAGTGCAAATAGATTTGCAACTGTGAAATTTATTGAGGATATTGGAAGGTTTAAATGTTGAAAAAAAAAACAGTCTATTAAATACTATTTTACACTGGTTTTCGACTGATATGAGAGTAGTTGATCACAAAGTTAATTAATTATATTACTTTAAAAAACAATATTACCATATTCTGTCTAAATGATTCACCTCAATGTGGTCATGCTTCTGGTACAACCACTTACGTTGCTGTTCTTCTCTGAGCCACAAGGTGTTGCTCCAATCTTGCTGTGCTCCTCTCTGGGACTGTCACCTGGTCCTGAGCCTGTATCTTTAGACCAGACCTCAGCAGCGTTATTGCCATTACTTCCTCTAACACCCACACCTTCCATAGGTGCTGCCATGCTGTCCAACTGTATAGAGGAGTTCTGGTCTCCTTCCTGGTTTTTCCTCTCATTCAATACACTGTCGGTGTACAGTTGCTGGTCTGTATAATGACCCTCATTCTCTGCCAGGGGATCTGGTTCACTGCCTTGGCCTGGACCTGGCTCTACGTTAGGGTCAGCCTGGCAGGTCTCTCCCTCTGAGCAGCCTAGCTCTCTGACGGTAGGGCTCCGCACATGTCTGGCACGCTCTGAAGCTGTATTGGAAATATGACCTCCTGTGTCTGCCCTATAATGAAAAAAACATTGGAAATACCCTGCCCAAAAGGTTTCTGTGCACGTTCTGAAAAGATATCATAAACATATAGCATTTGAACAGATGATTTGTGTTTAACATTCCCTCACCCTGACCTTATCTCCCTTCCAGGACACGCTGACTGAAGCAACATCTCTGTCTCGTTTTGCTCTCCGACCCTCTCCACTGGCATAGATGGGCACGGGGGTGAGGGTAAAATTGAAGGTATAATCACTTTGTCAGGTATCACGTCAGACTCTTTATTGTCTTTTATTGGTGACTCTCTGCCGTCTCCGCCCCCACTAACCACATTTGTCTCCGTGTCACGTTTTTGTGCCTGTAAAAAGTGGCTCCTCTCCTTCTCAGTCAGCCCACACATGCCCATTCTTCGCCTTTTCTTTGCTGGCAACCCCATCGCTGCCTCTGTGTCATCGACTGCACACACAAAGTTGGCTTCTTCTTGTTGGCTATACTTCATCTGATGGTCCAAGTTCTCTGCTTGACTTAGCCCTTCATCAGAGGTAGTAAGACCACCTCCACCCACAATCTCTCCCTCCTGAGGAGTTGCCATGGAAGGCAGAGGTTGGGCTGTAGGTGATGGCTTGTTATTGTAATTCTTGGCTTTTAGTTCCTTCTCTTCTTCGCTCTGGTTATAGTAGCTTGATGATCGTATACTCTCTGTGGTTTCCCTGTGCACCGGCACTGCTACTGCCCTATCTTTTATTTCCTTTGTAAAAGTTCCTGGTGATTCTATTGCAATGGTCTCCTGCATGGAATGTACAGCCTCGCCTCCTGCCTTCTCAAATTGAGTTGAACTCTCACTACATCCCTGCAGAGTGTGCTGGAGAGTCACTGGCGGCAAGAGAACCTGTGTTTCATCTTCTTTTTTGATGACCTACAATCAAATGGCATAATAAATGAATAATGTGTTTATATTTTGATAAATAACATGAAGAGTATCACAAATTACCTGCTGAGGTAGTCTGGGCTGATTGTTCTCAGATAGAGCAACTGTTTCATCTGGGCACTCTCTCTTTTTTGACCTGAGTGACCTTGGCAGGAGTGGAACCAAACCTTAATAATCAAATCAGTTCAATAAATAAGAAACGTTGATAGTAATATGACAGCGATTTTCTACTATTATATCTATGTATATGACATACAATATCTGAAATAGCTAACTGTGCAAATATCGTAATCATAATAATCAGTTAAAGTTCATTATTAGTGATTGATTGTACTTTGCTCATTCGCCACTGTTGGTGATGATCTTCTTGGTCTTCTTTTTGTCATCTTACCGTCACCTTTGAAAACATATTTAAATTAAAAAACTGTAACAGACAGCAATAGTAATGAAAATCCTCTTTGGCATCGACATTATCTTGTCAATCCATTTTACACCTGTATGGCATAGAGTTATACTGTAGCTAACGCTACCTCGTTTAACGTTACAAGCAGTTGAGGCGGATGGGTAATTGCCTCAGGTAAATCATTATATAACATTTTCCTAAATATAATACAGATTATATTACAGCAAAGCTTCACATATTTAGCAAGTTTGAATAGCTTGACAATTTTACCAAGATGTACAATTTTATCTTGTAGAACGCATTTGATGTTTCTGTATTGTTTAGTTGCTAAATAATCTTACAGGTTTTACGTCTCTACTGGGCGGGATCCACTGAAGCCGTAAAGCACGATTCGCGTTGCCATTGGAGACGTCATACAGGAAGTACAGTCTACGGTGTTTATTTTGAGAGCTCATTCTATAAATCTTTTTTTGGCCTGTATATTTAGACACACTGTCTTATAATTCCTGTACAATATTGTACTTAAAATAGCGAACCCTCGAACCACCGCATTAACGTTCCCAAGAACCTATTTAGATAAGGTAAATATCTGGCTTGCACTGACATTAAAATGTTGAATGCCACCTTTGCTAACGTTATATGTTAAGTAACTCGATAATAACTACTTCAAATTAACACACCATCCAACATCTATATCCTCTCTGAATAATGAACACTGTATTGACGTGTAAAGTGTAACGCCTGTATGTTGCTTCGCATAAAGATTGTATGATTATAGGTAAAGCTACCAATAACAGAACAGTTCATGAATCGCAGCAGGAACCCCCCGCCCCGGGGTCAAGGGGCTGCCCGAGCTAAACAGGTAAAATACCTGATAGAGTGATATTTTATATAAGTTCAATATCTGCTGCACAAATCCTAAATTCATCAAGGGGTGTCCAACAACTTTCTCCCCCTTTTTTTAATAGATGGGGCTACTTCTTGACCTGGCTCCGGATGGAGAGATGGATGGAGGAAATGAGGAAGCTCTGGAAGCAGAGCTTTTGGCCCTGATAGGAGGAGGAGGGGTAGGGGGGAGGTCACCAGCAAAGACGCCTGGAGGTAAAGGTAAGAGAACATGATTCATTTTCATTTATTACTCTTTCTTAAGATCTAAATGGAGATACATTTTTCTTTCTCTGCTTTGATTGTATTCATGTGCTTAAACTTTTGCTACTAATGCCCCCCCCCCAAAAAAAAAAAAAAACACGAACTCCCGTCATACACACACATACATGTGTGATAATAAAACTAGATTTACAATCAAAAATGTGTCAAACCACTGCCACAGGTCCTAATAATATAAAGCTGAATATTTGTCCTTGTGTAGCTCCTGTTGCAATGGCCGAAATAGAGAGAATGGCAGCCCTATGTATGAAAGACCTGGATGATGAAGAAGAGGGAGATGACTTGGATGATGATGAAGACCTACTGGTAAAAAACATTTCTTCCTTTACACTGTATAAAATTATGTCTTTGAAGCAGCCTTTTCCTTTGTCTTCACGTTTGTCTTCTTATGCACGTAGGCAGAGCTGAATGAAGTGCTAGAAGACGACAACGAGGAAGTGACCAAGGCCGCACCTCCTCCACCCTCTGCCCAAAGCGCTCCCACACTCCTCATCACCCCGCGCACTGCTCCTGCTGCACCGAGTGGTGCGGGTGGATTGGAGGCCCGCCTAGCTGAGCGCATCGACATGTATCAGACTGCCATTAGCAACGCCAAGGCTGCGGGGGAGACCAGTAAAGCCCGCAGATATGAACGCGGACTAAAGGTGGGATCAGCAAGACCACCATTAACATCTGTTGAAGCGGATATCACATTGTATCGCAATATGTGACATTCATAATATAAATTCCACCGAACATTCCAGCTTTGCTTTGTTGATCTCATTGCGTCATTGTAGACATTGCAGACCATGTTGGTGTCTGTCAAAAAAGGGAAACCAATCAACGAGGAAGAGATCCCACCTGCGGTTGCTTTGGGTGGCAAGTCCGGCCCTTCCTCCCAGCCTGAACCAATCAAGGAACGGGAACCGCCAGCCCCACCACCACGGATGTCCTCCCCTCCCACCAATCAGAAACCCCTGAGGGAAGCTCCGCCATTACCCCCTAATGCTAAGCCTCAGCATTTGGCACCGTCCATGAAACCTGCTGGCGCTGTCACCCCTGACACACCTGCTATCTCTCCCCTCACCCCCTGCCATCTTGATGCACAGCACTCAGGTACACACACACATACATGCACGCAAGCGCACACTAACATACAGACACAAGATGGGAATGAGATGAAGATGAGGAGGAATACACTAAATGTCCAAAAGCAAGAAGGAACAAACTAATTCTCTCTTAAGTGTTAGAAAGAGTGCATGATAATACAATATCATAATTTACTTATACATACAGTATATGGCCAACAGTAGGTGGACACCCGAGCACCACATCCATATGGACGTTTAATTTCAAAACCATGTACAGTATATGTTGCTGTTGGAACAGCCTCCACTCGTCTGGGAAGGGTTTCCACTAGATTTTGGAGCAGGACTGCAACCAATCGCTCAGACACAAGAGCATCAGTGTGGTCAGGCACTGATGTTGGGCCATGGGGCTCGGCTCGCAGTCGGTGTTCCACTTCATCCCAAAGGAGCCGGAAGGGGTTCAGGTTTCTATTACAGGCCATTCAAGTGCTTCCACAGCAGACTTTGTCTTTATAGGCCTTGCGTAGGGCACTGGGGCATCGTCAAGCTAACACAGAAAAGTTGTTGGAGAGAATGGCTATTATCAGATCAACACACACAGACACACAGAGTTGAATCCTTCAATACAGACACATGCTTGTCTAAGATAAATATCTCCCTTGAGCATATATTGTAACGTTAGTTTATTTGACATCTCTCTTTGTTCTTTGTGCTGTGCACCCCTATCCTCACCCTCCACCCCTTCCACGCACACACTCTCACACACACACACACATTTAAAGAGTTGAAACAGGCCGTGTTGTCCAGACAGAGGGAATACAAGATGGCTGCCATTCAGGCCAAGCAGGGCAGAGACTCCGAGCTGGCCAAGCAACACTATCTTATAGCCAAGGTAAGGTGGTATTTGTACAGTGACATTGTCATATCTGATACAACGTGTATTTTCTGCATTCTGTGTGTCACATACGCAAGTGAAATTTGTTTGTCTGCCGACATCCCATTTGTGCACAATATGAAATATGTTATAGCAAACATATAGGGCAGAAAAATAAAAAGCAAATGCACACTATATGTACAATGAATAAATATACATATATTGTACATGCATGAATAAATCCTAATAAATTCCCCGCTCATGCAGAAACTGGACCCTGTGTTGGAGGCCTTAGACAGAGGAGAGCCCATAGATCCCAGCTCCCTGCCCCCCCCTCCCGGTCAGTGGAGCCAATTTTTAACTCACAACTCACTTATGTTTGCTCACTCACGGCCTCTATGACCCTTCCTCCATGCCTTCTATAATGGCCCGGTTTTCTCTCTGTAGTTTCTTTCTCCACCTGCACTCCTGTCCGTGGCTCTTCCTCAGGTGAGGTGGTAGCAGAGCGTTCCGCTCCCCCTCATGTCCAGACCTCCAGACCTGCTCCTACAACCAACCAGGTGGCCAGCGCTGGTAAGGAGCCAGGGACAATTGTGTGTGTGTGTGTGTGTGTGTGTGTGTGTGAGAGAGAGATACCTCGTGTTATTTGTCTGCTGTCGTGTAATGTCGCATGTACAATTGTAAAGTGTGTGTGTGTGTGTGTGTGTACGTGCGTACCCCCGACAGAGCTCCCCGTCCCTGGCAGCATAGCAGAAGCCCTGCAGCAGAGGATGGACAAATACAAGGCAGCAGCAGAAGGAGCCAAGAGCAAAGGAGACGACCGCAAGGCCCGCATGCATCAGCGCATCATCAAAGTAAACACACACGTGTATTAATAATAATCATAAAGTCATAATTCTCAGAACAGCTATATTTTAAATGCAATGTGTTGTTCCCGTCACAAAAGTAAGCAGTACAATCATGTATTTAACTAGATCAATTTACTAGCTTCGTCATCTCCTTCTCTAACAGCAATACCAGGATGCCATCAAAGCTCACAAAGCAGGACGGCCAGTCAATCTGTCTGAGCTGCCTGTGCCACCTGGTAGGTCTGAGACAACCTGGGTTTGAATCTAGTTATGGAAAATGAGTTGACAATTTCACTAGCCGTGGAAAATGGAATGCAGTGGCTTGTGTCTTATACCTTGTAATTCTGGAAATTCACAGTTTAGGAGAAGTTGTGGTTAACCTTAATTGTGTTGGCGTGGCGGGTCATTAGGCTGCCCCCCTCTCCAGGGATCTGAGGGGGGCCAACAGAACTTCATGGGTGTTATGGAAACGGCCATGAAATTAGCCAATCAGGATGCAGATGAGGAGGAGCAAGATGATGGGCCGGGAGAGGTTGCCAAGGTAACTAAAAAAACCTAAAATACACCACCACCGTGAAGTTTTAGTGCACTGCCAACAGTTAAACGTGGCTGATCACTGGTGTGAGATTAATTAGTATTTAATTTTATCTTACAAACCACAGTCTGCAGCTCCTCCACAAGCACAGAAAGCTAAAGGCCCGGCACCGCAGGCCCCAGGAGGGCCCTCTGCTTCTACTCCAGGCACCAAACTTGGAACAAAAGGTGTGTGTGTGTGTGTGTGTGTGTGTGTGTGTGTGTGTGTGTGTGTGTGTGTGTGTGTGTGTGTGTGTGT
>JAOEHI010051209.1:0-19157 GCA_025447815.1 Percopsis transmontana | reverse complement strand
CACCCCACCCCACCCCCCCCCCCCCCCCCCCCCAAACTGAAGTGGTCCAGAAGGGGGTGGAGTTGAGCAGAATTGGGTTTCTGCGAACTATGTTTAATCACGTCTCGGATTCTAATTCAAATACAACCCCAATTACGATAAAGTTGGGAGAGCATATAATGGAGTGATTTATAAATTCTAGTCACCCTGTACTATATTGGAAACACTACAACCACACATTATTTGATGTTTTACCTTGTGGATTTAATTGTTTTTTGAAAATATAACATATTTCCTTTAGTTATACTTAAGTGGCAGCAGAGCCGGGCGCGGCAGTTGCTCTCCACCACCTGCCCAAGCTAAGTGCATAATGGGAAATTACTTGCTGACGACGTAAGGTAGGGATCATTGGCTTAGAAGCAAAAGGAAACAAATTTGACGATTATTGGGTTTCTTCTTCATCATATTTTCTTTAGTTACACTTTTAAGTGTTTAGGCACTGAAGATTACTTTCATTATTAAGGTCTTCAAGTGCACAATTGTTTGTTGCCATATTTTGTGCTTTATAATGGACCACACTTTCCAAATCAGCAATATGTCAGGACTGCAGACAGGCCAATCTAGCACCCCCACACAATGCTTTTTAAGACTGTAGCCATGGAGTCAAACACTCCATGGCTTTAGCCTTAGTAGGCAAAAAAAATGTCCTGCCATTACAGCTATAAAGTATAGGCTACTATACAAAAGGTCTATGCATTAAATGAAAGCAACTACTGTCTACATAAATTACACATGCAGGGCAACATAAATTATTGAAACTTTACTCCGACTTCACGTGGGCTTTCTGACAAATATAACGTAATAATGAGTTTACAGTTAGTTTAATATGCCCGTGAGCACCATTGTTTCCAAGTAATTTAGCTACATTAGCGTTAGTGATGTTGATTATGCACTCGCAAAATTGGCTTGTTCTCACCAAAAACGTTTCCACTCGACAGTGATATAGCCTACGTAACTCTCATATTACATTCTAGTTTTCCACTTTTGAATACATTTGAAAGTAATGAAATAGAGAGACAGTAGGCTACAGTGTTTGACATTCAGTATGTTTGAGCTCTGTCAGGCGAACGCAGCACTGATCGGCGCCTGGCTTAGAAATGTTTTCGTCTCATCACAGTGACACAAGCCATGATAATATCACAAGAGCAAGGCAGCAGAGGCAGGTACTGCAGTTGCTCTCCACCGCCTGCCCAAGCTAAGTGCATGATGGGAAATTTCTTGCTAAAAACATAGGGTAGTTCTCATTGGCTTAGAGCAAAGGATACAAATTGGACGATTATTGGTTTTCTTCTTCTTTATTCAAAGATATCCTACTCTGATAACGGCCCTACGTCGCATTAATTTTATGTGATAATTCTAAGTGATATGTCAGTGCAATATTAATATTTCTGGTATCGTGTATTTATCAAAATAAAAATACATCAGAAAAAATTACTAACTCCTGGTTATAGCACAGTAGTTTGAGCGACAGGGTTACCATACCAGAGAATGCGAGTTTGATCCCGGGGAATAGGAATATTATTTACCATGACTTGTAGGTCGCTCTGCTTTGGAAAAGAGTTGTTTTCTAAATTACCTGAATCACTCTACCTTTTTAGAAATTACGCAGCAATTAAATAGCAACCCTGGACTACTTTGGTACGGACACTGATTAGAAACACAACAATCTATTTATTTGTACAATAGAGTGTTTCTGATTGTGATTACACTCACATAAAACTCAGACTAATGACAATAGAATGCAATAAATGTGCAAAGTATCATGTTATTCTTTAGGTTAAACATGTCTAATCCACACTGTCAATAGGAACATATTCAGTCTAGTTGTTAAAGTGTAGTTTTTTTAATCACACCAATGCTGTCATTATCATTTACATATGATGGTTTCCAAAGCATATGAATACATATATTTGTTGGGCTGAGTTCATATTAGGAATATTCTTGCATCAAAGACTACAACCAAGAGGGAACAGAGAAGTAAAGCATAGAACAGTAGTATGTGTGTTCAACCACTAGATTCCCTGTCTGTACTGCTTCTTTGCTGGTCAGCCCAAGCTGTCTTCTGCACTTTACCAAAAGACAACACTATAATAATAATTAATAATTTACAACACTTCTCTCCCCACGTCATAGTGGGACAGTCCGCGTGACGAAATATATGATGTGCTATGGCTTTTTCTATGTGCATCTCGAGAGCCACCATGTAGCACACAATCTCTCAATCTCAGCATCAACTTTTATTCCCTTAAAGCATCAAATTTAAAAAGGTAAGTTAATTAAAGTCCAATAAAGACAAACACAACATTGTGGTGAGTGAGTGAGGGAGACTCAAACAAAGCAGGAGGCACAGAAGGTACGGGAACAGGCAAGGGAGTTGCAGACACAGTAAAGCCTTCCAGTCAAAGCCACCCAGTCTAACACATCCATCCACCACCTTTTGGGAAAATCACTCAAACGTGTTGAAGGCTCTACCTTCGAGACCCAGCAAGAAAAGCACTTTGGTCAAGACATTGGCAATCAAGATGATTTTTTGTTGTGATAAGAAAAAGAGAAAATGCTGTCACCATCAGGGAGGGAGGGCGGTCCAAAAAAGTCCAAAAGTCTCTCTCTCTCTCTCTCTCTCTCCTCCCCCAGGGACTGTCACACAGCTGCAGACAATCCTATAATAACTGACCTGTTTCCTGTGGCTCATCAGCGCAGCTTTATTAGCCTGGACTTCACCTCTGTTCAACACTGGATTGTTAAGTCGAGTCACGTAGGTGACACCCTCAGCCTGTCTGGTCTCTACACGTTGAAATGCTATTTTTGCCTTTCCTGAAATTTAACGTTCGTCTCTTCTTACTCGGAAGGAAAGAAACTGCTACTGCTGTGTTTGTCTGCCTGCTGATGCTACACTACTTCTATCTACCGCCAGCTGTACAAGCCCCGTTCTCTCGGCCGCGTTCGCTTCCTGCTCTGCCAATACACGGAGAAGGTTTCTCCTACCAGTTTAGTTATCGTTTGGATAACCAGTTAAGAGATAAACTGCCTTTAATTTTCGAACTGTCTAATCGTCTGCTTTTGGGTTCTCACCATAAAAATCCTGACAGTAGTGGGGAAATAGTGGTCTGCAAACACCACAATGCAGAGTGCATGATGAATGATTGTGATTGCTGCGATGGACGCAGATTCCTGCAGCTTATTTCCAACAGCCCAGAGGAGGAGAAGAAATATTGCCACCAGTTGGTATACCTGAGAGGGTGCAGGTGCCAGAGGACTGGACTGCTCAGAGATGTCCTTAACAAACTATTTGAAATTGCCCCCGAGTTTGTAGGGCTTGTAACAGATTCTGATTCAGAGGGACTGGAGGTCCAGTTTCTGAGAAGAAATTATGAACTGGCGAACTATTATGCAACTATAATTGTTGCTTCTCTCCCGGCGGGTGCTGTGTCAGTCAGTGTAGTCCTCGCTATTAACATATATAGTTGGTTACAGTCACAAGGTAATAAGATGCAGTACAATGGTACAATGTCCATTTCTCAGTAACATTTGTATACGAATTCGGCTTAGACACTCGCATGTGGGCGTGATGGAGGTCTATGCAAAAGATGAGTGTGTAAGTGAGTGAAAGAGTGCTTTGGAAACAATCCTATGTTTTCTACGTGCAAACAGTTTCACAAGCACAAAGTTGGTGTAAAGAGATTCGCTATAAATAAGTGTTTTTATATGCGTTGAACTTTTAAGACTACAACTTAACACTCCTTATTGAGTTTCACTACACTACCGTAGGGCATTTCTTGGTTGTTCAGACACCGCGAAAATACAATTAGCAATCTTTTATTTATACTCTTATCGGGCACAATATTGTTGTTAAGATATTTGCTAAAAAGAAATATTTGTTGTATGCTTATAACTCTACAAATCTATATTAATTGTTACCGGGGCTTTAGCTAGCTGGATATTATGACGGTTCTAAAGCGCAGTCCATTTGTTGAGGAAGCTGCCGCACAGAATTATTGGTAAAGGGCAGCATTAAGGCTGCATCGATGCTGCCTTCAAAACCGACCGTCATGAGGGCAGTCTTAGACCATCTTAGTAGACACGAAATGAGAGTTCAATATGTTTCAAACGGTCACGTCACATGCATAACAGATTAATGTCACATCCATAAATCTAGCATTCTGCGTCAGTTCTGGAAAGCCACGTAGTCACGCGCAGCTATCAGCTGACAGACCAAATCCAAACCCTGCCCATATCAGCTGATCGATTTCTACGCACTCAATTGGCAACTCTCAAACAGGACGCCTTACTTAAATGCTGCTTCAATCTACCCGCTTAGCTACTACTGCACGCTGCTTGCAACCCACCCCGAATGCGAATGTTTATTTAAACTTAACGTTAGCTAAATCTACCTTTTTTCTAGTTCTTCGGTAACATAATCTTATACTCTGCCCTGTTTGTCACTCTGCCTGAGGAGAAAATTATGTACACGCGCTGTTTATTTGGTTTTCATGACTTCTAGTTTGATTGACGTCCTGTCACTGTTTCAGTTTCTCATCCTCAAAGTGGAGAGAGAGAGAGCAGACGACCGTTCGCTTGAGTGTAGTGGAGCGGACAACTCTGCAGTCATGTAATTGCGACTTAATGACATTTCAGAAAATTCTGAAGCAGCCCCCATCATGCTTGCATAGGTGGGCAGTACCTACATGTACATGCAAAGTATGTTGTAAATAAAGTTACATGTGCACAGATTTGTGTTTATAAAGTAATATTTCAACATTGTAAAGAGATGCGTCAAGTGAAAGCCTACTAAGTCTACTACTAAAAATTGCAACGTTAGTGTTCATGGCCTCACATGGTGAAGTCAGATGTTCTGCCATTTGTTTATGCGACAATAATTACAAATATCCGGCACATAACTATGTGGCAGCATACATCCATGTAACGTTAGTGTCCGAAATGTATCAACAGCTGTCTGCCCTTATCCCATATAGGGGATGAGTGAGTGAGTGGACAAAGTGGACAATCCGAACACAGTCCAGGTCTATGCCACTCTCACAGTCTGTGCACGCCACTGGTGATGAAGACCATTCCACCGCAGGGAGGGGCTCGCTTGATGCTGGCTTTCTTGCTTGAACAATCACCAAGTGTTTTGGCAAAATGGCCACTCTTGAACAAGTACATAACCTTTCTTAAATCGCCCGTTATTAATTTACAGCCACGCAGACAACCTAGAGAAATATATCTAGTTAAGTGCGACATTTGGCTTCGATGTAGACTATAAGCATTTAACGTTATCGCCAAGTTGAGCGGTTTGAGGAGGCGTTACTAATGGCAACAGCAGCGCCAAGAAGCATCACTGTTTGCAACAAGACCCTGTTAGCTCTGACGCTAACAAAAGCCACATAGCTGGCGTTAACGGCTAAAATCTATCTACTTTTAGCAAGCTAACAAAGTCCGAGAATCATGGCGTACTGACCAGCTAGTGAGCAGCATCAAAAAGGAACCCTAACGTTTATACATACACAAGCATTAGGTAGTGGAAATACAATAAACAGGGTAATATGATTATTAATACCCATTTCCATGTGTGTTCATCATTTCCAGCTAAAAATGGACATGATCAAAACGATTTCATCAATTATCTTGTTAGCTGATGCTAACATCACAATACAAGCATGAGAAACCTCACACAGAATAAAGAGTGATAGACGTTGACGTGAAGTATTTAAGGCTAGTAATCTCTATTTGGTCGTTCTACAAAACACAACGCCGTTAGATAATTTCGTATGAAAGACATTTTTGACATTTAAAGCTTACCACCATCCCGAAGTTGTGGTTCGGTGGGCAGGTTGGATTTTGGAGCGGCTCCGTGGTTAATAATCCAGTATTTCCAACGTAACTGAATATGTTATTTACTGTTACATTTGGATAAACGAAAATGTGCTATTTGGAGCGCGGTTGTACTACGATGAGGCGAGGCGCCTTTTGTGAGACCGTGGTTGGTCTACTAAGAGTGATGCGCGTCTAATACTGTCATTACGGTATGAGGGGTGGAAGTTATATAAATTATTTGATTAAAATGCGGTTGATAAATTGTCACGTGAATTAAAAATGAAGTTGATACAAGTAGCCTACATTTAAGGACCTGTAAGGTGAGAGTTTTCTAATGATGAATTAATATTTTAACAAGATCATTTAGGATTAGCTAACACAATGTGCCCTTGGAACATAGAAGTGATGCTGAAAATCAGCCTTTCTACGCCAATGTATATCCAGCTATAATAACCATTTGCACTGACATTTCACAGTTGTGTGGGTGCAATCAAGCAGCATGCCTTTAATGCTTTTCAAAATGTATAATTTGTATGAAATAAATGTAACACTAATAGAAGATTTTATCATTAATATATTATTGAATTGAATTGAATATTTGCAGTAGAAAGCCACACCTCTGCTAATATGGACCTGCTGTGTGCATACCAATTAGAATAACTAGCTTCCTCAGATCAAGATCCTAGTTTTGTCTACTTTACATCAAATGTTAGAGCCAGATTATAGATATGAGGCATAAGATATTTATTTTTACACACACACACACACACACAGTGGCACAGTGGCTTCAGAAATTATTCATACCCCTTCACATTTCATCATGTTGTATAATTAATTTTAAAAGGATCAAAATGCCATTTTTGCCCATTAATCTACATCCAATAAATAATGACTAAGTGAAAACATGTTTCCAGAAATGTTTGCAAAAAAAACAAAAAACTGAAATCTCTCATTTCAGTTTTTTTCTCTCACTTACAGTTGTAGTCAAAAGTTTACATTTGTTTATATTTTACAGAGCATGTATGTCATGGCAGTTTGAGTTTCCAATAATTACATCATTGGAGCACTACTTACATTTACATTTAAGCATTTAGCAGACACTTTTTATCCAAAGCGACTTACAATTAGTAGCCTAAATTACTTAAATAATTGCTAACTGCAAAGTGCTTAGCATTCTTAGTGCCTATCTAGCAGAATACAAAGGATTATTTTTTTAAAAGGGAGGATAGAATAAGGATTTTTAGTGGGATGAGTGCTATGAAGTAGAAAGATCGGTGGCCGAGGTACCGAGATGAATTCTGAAGAGGTGGGTTTTAAGTCTCCCGCGGAAGATTTATAATGATTCTGCTGTTCTGACCACGGCAGGAAGCTCATTCCACCATTGTGGCGCCAGGACAGAGAAGAGTCTGGACTGAGCTGCGCAATTCTTACGCACCGATCGTAGCAACGGAGGTGCTAGTCTGCCAGTCGAGGTGCTAGATCTAAGTGCTCTGGTTGGGGCTTGGAATCTTACCATAGCTTGGAGGTAGAGTGGGGCAGTTCCTTTTGCTGCTTTGTAAGCCTACACTAATGTCTTAAATCGAATGTGGGCTGAGACGGGGAGACAGTGAAGGTCTCGAAAAAGAGGGGTTACGTGGGAGAACTTAGGTTGGTTAAATACGAGGCAGGCTGCTGCATTTTGGATTCCTTGTAAGGGTCTGGTAGCAGAGACCAGTAATCCAGCGAGTAGAGAGTTGCAGTAGTCTAGACGTGAGATTACTACAGCTTGGACTAGGAGCTGTGCTGCTTAGTTGGTGAGGAAAGGCCTTATCCTTCTAATATTGTAGAGGGCAAATCTACAGGCTCGGGTCGTTGCTGCAATGTTGGCTGCACAAGACAGTTGATTGTCTAAGACAACTCAGAGGCTCTTTGCGGTTGGAAAGGAGGACACTGAGGTGTTCTCAAGGGTAATGGATAGGTCCATTTGGGGGCAGTTCTTTGCTGGGGGGTAGACTAGCTCTGTCTTTTCAAGGTTGAGCTTGAGGTGATGCGAAGACATCCAAGCACTTATGTCAGCGAGACAATTAGAAATTCTGGTTGAGATCTGCATGTCGGATGGGGGGAATGAGAGGTAGAGTTGGGTGTCGTCGGCATAGCAGTGGTAGGAGAATCTGTGAGAAGAGATTACAGGGCTAAGAGATCTAGTGTACAGTGAGAAGAGTAAGGATCCCAGCACAGATCCTTGCGGAACCCCAGTGGTAAGCTGGCAGGGTTTGGACAGGTGTCCATTCCAGAGGACTCGATAGGAGCGATCTGTCAGATAGGACTCAAACAAGGAGAGCGCCGAGTTGGCAACGCCAAATTCAACAAGGGTCGATAGAAGGACCTAGTGGTTTCCCGTTCGAATGCTGCAGACAAGTCTCGGAAAATGAGGACTGAGGAGAGGGAGGAGGCTTTAGCAGTGTGCAGGGCTTCTGTCACCGTCATAAGAGCAGTTTCAGTGGAGTGAGCAGTCTTGAACCCAGATTGGTGGGGGTCCAGGAGGTTGTGTTGTGAGAGGTAGGAGTGTTTTGGATAAGAAGGAAAGGAGCAATACTGGCCTGTAGTTCCAAGATGTGGTTTCTTGAGTAGCGGTCTGACTCTAGCTGATTTAAAGGCAGCTGGGACCAAGCCTGTGGCCAGGGAGGAATTGATCAGGGAGGTGAGGAATGGTCATTTGAGATGGCTTGGAGAAGAGATGTAGGAATTGGGTCGAGTGGGCAGGTAGTGGCCGGTTGGATACAATCAGTGTTTTGATATCTTCTGTAATGAGGACGGCGAAAGCGTTTAAATTATCGACAGGAAGTTTGGGAATAGAGGGAATAGAGGGAGTTGCAAAGGACTGGCTAATGTCATTCACTTTCTTTGAAAAGAAGGTTACAAAATCCTCAACAGACAGGGAGGAGGGTGGAGGGGGGGCATGCGGTGTAAGCAGGGAGGAAAATACAGAAAACAGTTTCCTAGGATTGGCGGCGGTGGAATGGATTTTGTGTCGATAAAAGGTGGCTTTGGCTACTGAAACAGAGGAGGTGAATACAGAGAGGAGGCAGTGGTTGGTTGTGAGATCCAAGTGGCGATCAGATTTCCTCTCAGCCGCTCTTTGTTCTGCTAGCGCGTAAAGGTTCCGATATCCATGGAGTGGGGGGAGAAGATCGCACTGTTCTGGTAGTAAGTGGACAGAGGCCGTCAAGAAAAGATGTTAGAGAGGATATGAGAGTGGAGGTAGCCTGGTCTGGGGATAGGAGAGAGAATGGTTCAGTCGACGGTAGTAGGGAGAGTACTGCAGAAGAGAATACGGAGGGAGAGAGAAATTTTAGGTTATGATGAGAGGAGACGCAGGTTGAAGTATCCGGGACCGAGAGAGGATTTAGGGGGAGCGAGAAGGAGACGAAGTGATGATCGGACACCGGGAGGGGGGTAACTGATAGTTTAGAGGCTGAGCAGGATCTGGTGAACACAAGATCCAGAATGTTTCCTGCCTGTGTATTGGTGGAGAGGATGAGAGCTTGAGGTCAAACGAAGAATAGAAATTAAGAAAGTCGGATGAGTGCAGCTTCTCTGGGGGGATGTTGAAGTCACCAAGGAGTGTGATCGGTGTCCCATCCTCAGGGAAGGAGCTTAAGAGGAAATCCATTTCATCTAGGAAGTCTCCAAGCTGGCCCAGGGGGTGGTAAATGACGACAATTGTGAGTTTAACAGGATATGTGACAGAGACAGCGTGGAATTCAAAAGAGGATTTGGCCAGGTGAGAAAGAGTGAGAACGCTATTGGTCCACTTTGGGAAGATGAGCAGTCCCGTCCCACCCATCTGGCCGGATTACCTGGGTGTGTGGGAGAAGGAGTACGCTGAAGAAAGAGCCGCGGGGGTTGTCGTGTTGGTCGGTGGCATCCAGGTTTCCATTAAGGCGAGGAAGTGCAGAGCCTCAAACGAGGCGTTGGCAGAAATGGACGGTGGTTCCGGAGTCCTCCAGCCATGACTAAGGGGGCAGCAGGTGATCGGGGTGGGTACAGCAGGTTGGAAGGATTTCTATTTCGGGGCTGAGAGCGTGCCCTGCGAGCACGTTAGTACAGGAATATACACTCACCTAAAGGATTATTAGGAACACCATACTAATACTTTGTTTGACCCCCTTTCGCCTTCAGAACTGCCTTAATTCTATGTGGCATTGATTCGAAAAGGTGCTGAAAGCATTCTTTAGAGGGTGCGTCTCACGTGCAGGGACAAGGAGACTGGTCAGAATTGAGGGAAAGATGAATGCAGCCAAATACAGAGAGGTCCTTGAAGAAAACCTGCTCTGCCCAAATAGTTCCATTTTGGTCTCAGATCAGATGCTCGAGTCCTTTAAATGCTGTTTGGCAAACTGTTATATTATAGCCATAAATCAGACCTTTATGGCTAGGCAGAAGCCACTCTTTCTAGCTACAAGAGTCATTTACAACATTAACAATGTCTACACTGTATTTCTTATCAATTTTATGTTATTTTAATGGACTTTCAAAAAGGCAGGATAGTCTAGTGGTCTAGGTGTTGGACTCCCAGCCAGATTCAAGCCCCAAAGTTGGCCTACCTGCAAGCATCCTTGAGCAAGATGCCTAACCCCCCCGCTTTGGATAAAAGCATCTGTTAAATGATCCAATTGTAAAAACAAGGACTGACGGACAAATATAGCAGGTCACCTCAGTCAAAACCTCTTTATTTTTTAAGAACATCATGAATTCGGGTCCATTCAAATAAACAGTGAACATACAATTGTTTTTTTTTTATTGGAAAAAGGCAGACGTGACATCACTAGAGTTTTAATGACTGATACTCTATCTGAGTCCCAATTTCTTCTTCTCTCGCTGTTTCTTTCGGACCACTTCCATGTTCCGGTCTTTCCACATGCTTTTCCTTAATTTAATTGGACGGCTGCCCACATATTTCCCTACACATTTTGAAAAAACATGCAATAGTCAGTGTTCATTTATGGGTAGCAAACATGTTGTGCGATTAGGTCCTTTTAACATAAGCATATGAAGTTTTACAAGTAACGGTACACACACACACACAGTACAAATTGCATTTCTGTCAGTGTTAACGTACAAATTAGCATTTCTTAAAATTAGATCACCTTAATTTATCAGTATTGTTGAAATGACAATCCAAATTACTTTTCATCGTTGCGGTTTGTTGAAGTTGCGGTTTATTGTTTGAGGAAGATACATTTCCATTTTTAATCCAAAATGGAAACATATCTTACTATAACTATAAACCAACCGTAGCCACTTGAGAATATGAATCGTTTCAGACTAGTATTTTTTCAATGCATGAATCAATGCAATTTAAATAGAGGATGAAAAAATAATAAATTTGGGAAAATGGGGTGGAAAAAAAAAATTATGGCACTATATCATATTACTTCATTCGAGATATTTTTATTTAAAAAAAAAAAAAAAAAATGCAGGCGTTCTAAATGGCCTCCCCAGTGAATTTAACTTACTAGAGTCACTACTTCATGACTACTCATGGTGGCGCTTATTAAATGAATGAGGGTAAACTTGGGGTTGAAGAAAAAAAAGTTACGGGGGGGGGGGGGAATGGTGGACAGCGGGGAAAAGCAAATCAGACTTTTTTTTTTTTTTTTTTAAACGCAAAAAAAAGCAGAGAACTGATAAGATTATTTAATGTCACGACATGTAAACCACACATGAATATATATTGATTGAACAAACATGTTTACTCATTATTCAGCTTGTCATTTCACCATAAACTATAGATACATATGGGCTATGCCGCAAGCTGGTTAGGGTCAGTCTCTTATCATGACCAATACTGAGGTAAATTTCTCAACACAATATTTTTTTTCTAATTGACGAGACTGCAGATAAACGCTTCTCCGCCAACGCTGTTGTGTTACACATAACAAAGGAACCTTCCAACCGTCTGGGCCCACTTCAGCACTAAGATAAGAATCTATGCACTTTTTTGTACATTGTTTCAAATCAGTTTTTAAATTCTGTGAAAATGACACCACAATGCAGTGAATAAACAATTAATTCCTGCAATTTGCCTTTTTAAAGAGTATTTTTTATTCTTCAGTTACAGATATTGTGATGTATCGTCTTGATGATTGTCTTGCAATGTATAGAGTATCACAGAATCGTGATATCATCATTATAGTGGGCAAAGTATCGTGATAGTATCGCGAGTTACTCTGTGATTCCCACCCCTAGTAAGGCAGGTACAGAGCCAAGTGTTTAACAAAAGTTATCCCTTTAAAAAGTCCCAAGTTAAAACATGTAACAAGTTAATATTATTTGATCAGGTCCGAATTACAAAGTTGTTTTCCTCTAAACTCACCATTCATCTCTCTCATGGCCCGAACATAGTCGTTGGGGTCTTTGAAGCTGACAAACCCATAGCCTTTGGTTTTTCCAGTTCTCTTATCTCTCACCACCTGTTTAAAAAAAAAAAAAAAAGGCCACATTATATGTAAAGCATTAACATGAAGATGAAGACGGGGTACAGAAAAATGGGTGAGAACAGACCTTTGCTTTAAGGAAGGAGGGGTATCGACTGAAGGCTCTGGCCAGGATGTCATCGTTCACCTCATTACCAAGATCACCGCAAAATATACGGAAATCATCTATAGGCGTTAGGACAGAGGGAGACAGCAGAAGCAAATGTTTCGCAATAAATGCAGGTTTATTGTTTACCTTTGACATCAACCAAGTTAGGTAAAGGACTTCCTACTAAGAAACTACCATTGGATAGACACTTAAAAGCATAATGCTTTTTACCTAGTGATGGTGCATTTGATATTGGTGTGCCATGTACCTGAGTCCCACTCCAGCAGACTCTGGTCTTCCCAGCAGGTGCCTGCAGCTGTACGGATACACTTTTTTACCTTCTCCCCCTTCCCTTTTTTCTTGTCCTCTGTAGGCCCCTCTGTGGGCTAGGAAGCCAAACAAGATAAATAAACAATGTATTACATGTTAACGGGCAACAATTGCATATTAGAATGCATGCCCCCCATTGCAATTGACAGCGAGTGCAGTTTTAAGCCCCACCTCAGGGTGAGATGGCTCAGGCTCAGGCATGCTGGGTCCAATGATATTACTGACATCTTCCATTTCTTTCTTCTCCAAGAGCCCTGCAGCCATAACCGCTGCTTGCTGTTCTGCAACACGCACCGCTAGTTCCTCCTACAAACATAGAAAAAGTTGGGTGCGTCTTATAATGCCAAGCATTCATAATTTCTCCTATAATTAGGAAACTATTATATCTCTTGGTGTGTGTGCACATTACCATTCTGGCTTGTCTTTGTGCTCTGATATCAGGTCTTTTGGGTCCTACAGGAGGTGCGGGGGGGCAAGAGTATACGGTTGGCGCTGCCTGAAAGATTGATGGCGTTGGTTTGGCAGGTGGCGGCCCTACCACTCTGTTGGATGGGCCTGACACCATGGGACCCATAATATTGACCTAACCAATAAAAATAACCACACATACATAGGTAAATAGATTGTGGCCCGAGCACACAAAATACAGTATATTGGCATTAAACAATTGACAAATAGGCAAGACTCCCATAAAGGACTTGAGGGTCAACCTGTGGTGGTGAAGCCATGTGCTGTATAGGCTGTGGAGCCGCCTGAGAGGGGCCCTGACCCTGCAGAGATGGAGGGAGCATCATAGGGGGTGGCGGAGGGGGCCTTGGTAGTGGTGGGGCCATCATGCCATGGGATGGTGGTCCGCGCATAACTGGCATTCGCTGCCCACCTTGAAACAGTGCACAAAGATATTACGGGGGAATAATAACCACTAACAACTAGACATGCGTGAAGGTCCTCTGAAGATCCTTTCTGAATGAATTTGAGTTGTTGCAAAATATTATTTGGAGGAGTTTATGCTCTTTGTTTGAACCAAACATTAAAATATTGAAAGGTTGAAACTCCAAAAGGAGTTATTCAGCTATCCCGTTCAAAGAGGATATGTACATAATCTGTCATGAATTCTCACTGCAAGTTCTCAAAAGCAGTGCTGGTGGTTTAGTAGTATGGTAAAAAGTCAACTAAGTTACTTCAGCCTGTGCAATACACAGATGACTTGGAAAATAAAATATGTTTCTTACCAGGTCTCTGCAGTATGTGAGGGACAAAGGCTGGTCGAATCATTGGAGGAGGGCGCACTGGGGGTACTGAGACAGAGTAGTAAATCATAAGTAAATAATCCTTATTGAATGAATGCCTTAAAGTGATGGTTGAACATTTGTTAAACCCTTGACTGTATGGCTTCCTTAATACAAGTCCACATATGGACATTTAGGATGAGATCATTCTTTCGTTGCAATATTTAATGTAAAGAATTAGTTTCTTAACCTCTACTGGGTTTCAGCTCATCTCTAAAACATCTACAAAGCTGCCGAGATATAAAATATTTATATACACAATAAAAAAAACAAAAAAACAAATCTCATTTATAAAAGAACTGTTCTCCCTTTGAAAAAAAAATCCATTATTGAAATTCTGATTAAAATGCTAACAGCGACATCTGCAGGGCAGGCAAGAGGGGAAAGTGCTTGATTTAAATTGAGAGACGTTTTTAGAGGAGTTAGTTAGAACAGCAATCGCTGTGGATATATTCTGTGGACCCGGTTCAGCAGAGCATTTAAATGTAAACATTAGTGAGTAAATTCTACATGCGATTGTGAGCTATCTTAGCATAACATTTAATAGCATTTGCCAGATGTTAGTACAAATACATCTACGCTGTTTGTGAGCTAAGTAAAAGGACTAATTGAAATATTTTACGGTGTACACTTTTTGCAGTGTGCGCTCAGCCATTTTGTGCCTTGGTAGGACGTACACCTATCCAATTGCTTAGGATTAGTGGGCAATTAATTTTTTCGTTAACAAAAATGTGTTTTGGTAATGCAGTTTTAAATGAAAAGAAAACAACTTGGTGATAATTTAATAATAATAAATATTGCTAAATAGAATTGGTTTAAATTAATAAATATATATATTATAGACATTATTGTTGTATGTAGAACAATTGTGTGTTTACACCTGTTTTATACAAACAGGTTGGTTTTTTTCCTGGTGCTGGAACAAGTCTTGATGGTGAGCTAACCCAGGACCTAGAACATCATGATTATACATTTAATTGTTTCGCTTTATAAAAAAAATGTTTCTAGATTGTACACACTAACTGATGTTATGTGAGACTTTGGTAACTTAAATTCAGTCAGATTTACAGGGTGTGGGGCACCCAAGATATTAAGAATAGGCATAATTTGAACAATTGAAGTTGTATTTTATTAAATGAAGAGAATGGATTTCGAAGAGAGTGGTGCTATTGCTAACAATGCTATTAACAGCAGCGCGAGGTATGGACTTTTTTTGTGTAACAAATATAACATAAATAAAGTCAGACATTAGTCATTGTTCTAGTCTCGAAAAAACACTTCCTAATCTTATCAGAGGTACACACACACACGGAAACCAACCAAGTCAGTTTAGAGTGATTATACAGTAATTATGTCTACTGTCAAGACTCAATGTTAAATATGATTATGATTGTCACCTGGTCCTACAAAAGCCGAGGGGGGTGGACCAATGAAAGTAGCAGCTCTGGCTTCTAATGTCTGTTGGACCTGAGAGATAAGAGACAGAACAGAAAGACAATTAAGATAGGAAAGAATATATACAGATCCACAATCTCTGAAAATCACACTTCTTATCACTAGATAACATCTAAAATAATCATTCTTAATCTAGAACTGTACAAATAGTATAGGATTGCCTTGTATGTGCATTGGTAATACTGTTGTCAAATCAAGGGCATGGACCACATTCTTACAATTCTTGTTTGTATTACAGTAAGATGTATCCAGATTGTGCATTCTATATTCAGAACCATGACAGATAAAAATCAGTCTTAAATATTATCTAGGGATGCACCGATCCGATACTTAAATCGGTCCGATACTGACTCAAATAGCTGGATCGGGTACAATATGGCAGATATTTTCAATTAAGCGCATACTACTTCATGCGTCAAGCAGTGTGTAACCCATAGAACTGGTGTAATGCCCCCCAGGCCACAGATTTGGATGGCACGGTTTCTAAAATGTATCTAGGTCCTAAAATGGAGATTGGCTGTTTAAATTAGTGGCTGTAGTCTAAACTTACCATAAAACCACTCAAACTACAGCATAGTTTCAATGTCACGTTAATGATTTTCTTTTTCTACTGTTCTCAGCAAAAGCAAGTATACTCACAATACGTAGGCTACATGAAAAGTAATAAAAACAAAAACATACAATACAGTACCTTCAATAACAGTTTTTTTTATTTTCCCACTTGTCTTTACAACATTACCTTCCTTTTTATAGTCCATTAACAAAAAGTGTTAGGAAAGCAATGTTTAAGTCAAGCCTGATGTTGCCTTACACATAGAAGAATGATTCCCAGTCTCTTCCTCACAGTGAAGAATACATCTTATTAACATCTTATGGTAAACACTGGTATCGGATCGGTACCGGCCGATATCCAAATCCCAGGTATCTATATCAGGACTGAAAAAGTCGGATCGGTCCATCCATAATTATAAACTTAGAAAGCTGTGAACATTTAACCTTTTGAATTCCTTTATTGTTTGATTGGGTATAATAGAAAATTTGATTCTAGCCTCATAAGACAATCATGATCTTGCAATCTTTGCGATTTGTTCTGCATTCAACTTTTTTCACCTAGACATTCCGTACATGCCTTAGTAACCTAGAATTGTCTGGTTTCCTTCTCATTGAAAAACAAATGCCGACAAGAAGCAACAACAGTTATACAGGGAAAATTCTCATCACTAACCTGTCTATAAGTGTTTGTTCCAATAATTGGTCGGACCACTGATAATGCTGGCACAGCCAAAGCTACTGGTACTGCCTCCATAACAGCTGGACCTCCTGTCGATACCGGGCCACCAAGGACCTCCTGTTCAAAGCTACATCAGAGAGACAACAATAATGAGAGCACAATTTAGAGACCCCATGTTCTATTAGCAGAACAGCTACACCAAAGCAGAATTTTCAGTATAACTCACAGAGCCATCTCAGCCTCCATCTCTTTCAAACGTTCTTCACCTGACTTCAGTGCCATGCTGTGGAAACAAAATGATTTATATATTTAAAAATTAAATAAATAAATAAATAAATAAAAATAAAAATTAATACTAGTATAAGCCAGTACAAAAAGCATAAATTCTCCAACTCAACAATCCAAACATTATGTTAAAACAGACTCTGCTTAAAGTAGGTTTAAAGTTATTTAATTAAAATTAGAGGTAAAACACTAAATCTGCGTCGATATTTTATAGTTTACATTACAACACATAATGATTTAAAGTATTTATGCACAAGGCTATTAGAGCTGACACATTATGCTCTTATAATTTAGTGTTTGGAGTAACGTTAGAACACTTTCCTGCAGTATTCCTATATTGGGCAATTTAACTGAGTACTGTACTGTATGCGGTATTTTATTCTTTATGGTCTTATTTTGAAAGTTATCTCGTTCTATTGGCGGAAATAAAGAAATAATGAAAGATTTGCAGACCAATGTACATAACGTTAGCTTAACAAATTAGTTAGAAATTAGTGATTGAATCAAGCTGTGTCTTTTATGTCTTACCTGACTCACTGAAACGCCAGCAATTCACCGTATTTACTTTTTTGTATCTTCTGGTGTTAGCGACCAATATAAACAATAAGTAATACTATTGCGATCAACACAAGAATTAACGCTCACTAAGAAGAATGTGTAAATGAATCATTATAAAATGTTAAAATTGTAATAGCAGGAATTCTGGACATCCATTCGATGCAGCTTCCTCAGTTTGCTCCTTTTCGGCGCTTAGTTATTGCGTCAGGTTAGCGTCGTCGTTCTTCTTCTGGCGTATAATGGCGGTTGGCAAACAGATTTTAATTGCATTACCACCACCCTATGGACTGGGTCGATAGTCCACAACCTACTGAACGAGTGAGTTTCTCGAAAACGACTATATTGAGCGATTAGGCCTACCTAGTCTCACAAAGTCAGCCTTTACTTACGTAAAGTCTGGGACATGAACCATGGATGTATTTATAAGAACTATGGCGCTAAATCCAGGCCACTAAATTTGTAATTGCAAAAATACAATTTTAAACTGAAAGTTTTGATCTTGAACTTAAAAAAACAACAACAAGCAGTTTATTCAAACTAAAAATAAGTGTAGGAAAGTTTTTTCCAGTTTAATTTTGATTCGATTCTGGAATGATTTTGAATACATTATTTTTCATTTTTCACTTTCATATATATTTTGATATTATTGTTTCCAGTTGCAGATTTTGTTTTCTGATTCAGATCTTTTTCGTTTTTAGATCTTTTTTTACTTTCAGATCATATTTTTTCAGTTGCTGACTTTTGGCCTAAATCTGGCATCAACTGAGAGGGGCGTAGAATAATGAGTGACAGCAAAGAAGGCTCTGTGAACAGCGTCCACACAGTCCGTCATTGAACTTGAGTATCAATGTAATTAACATATTACTTATTAATTATTGGCCTACTTAAATTACCTAACTTACTTATCGTCAAAGACTCATACAGCTCGTCACACAACACAGACAGCTGGCAATTCAGGCAAAACACATTATAAAACGCTTAACGTGGCTTAATGTTCCAAAACAGCGCAAGCATAAGGGCAGACTGCAGCGTATCATTTTCTCTGCTGAGAGGGTGCAACCATAGGCTGCAACCTGCTATCCCTCCAGGACCTGCACGCCTCCAGGGCCCTGAGGCAGACAGGAAAGATTGTGGCCGACCCCTCCCACCCTGGACACAAACTATTTTAACCCCTCCCCTTCGGCAGGAATCTGCGGACCCCCACTGTCACTGACTGTTATTCAGACCCCCACTGACATATAAACAGACATATCGCAATTTAGTCTTATTACAATTAGGTCATTTCGCAGACTCTTTTATCCAAAGTGACTTACAATTACATGGAGCATTACATGGTAAATTGTCACTTATGGTATTGTATTTTGCACCTTTGTACTTTGTACAGTTCTTGTTTCTTGCACTATATGTTTATATGTTTATGGGGCGGTTTCCCAGACAGGGTTTAAATTAGGCCAAGACTAGGCCTTAATCTAGATGTCACGACCCTGCCTGTTCCCTGGTCTGTCTCTTGGATTCCCTAAGTCTGTTTCCTGGTTTTCCCCTAGTCTGTTTCCATGTTCCCCTAGTGTGTCTGCCTGTTTCCTGTGTTC
>JAOEHI010051208.1:0-19160 GCA_025447815.1 Percopsis transmontana | reverse complement strand
GCCTAATGCTCCACAGGTGCGCTGCGGGGGAAGGAGGCACGATGCGCGCATAGCCGTGAGCGCGCCGATCGTGACAGACAGGGGCTTTCAACCAGAGCAGATATTGTCACAGAGCATTTGACTCACTGATAGCTGATGGGATTTCTATAACATTTCTAACAAATTACACAAAATTTACAGAATAGCTCTAAAAATCCTACCTACAGCACCAGCAAGTCCACCATCCCATTTTCATTAGCATATAAAGTACATTATGGTGTTTAGGTGCATATTTCACATTACCATTAAGATAAAAAGTTGTCGCTTTAAAATATACTTTACACTTCCTAAAGATAGGTATTGTTTTCCAAAAAACATATTCTTTATCTGCTTGTACTGAACAAATGTTATATCTGTTTCTTGCCTTTTCTGGACCCAATGACATACTAAAAAAATCTACCACTGGCCACACCTGGCTCTGCATTAAGGAGACTTCCTCATTAATACATTAACTTTGCATGATCTAATTCAGGGATCCTAATATTATATACATTCCTGCAGCACATCAGAGATCCCTCAATTCCGTTTGCCTCATGAAGTTGTCCAGTTTGAAATCAGCCAGATGAAGGACCTTGGAGTCAAGGTAATGTACATATACTCTAAACTTAATAGTGGTTTTCTTACATTTACATTTATATTTACAGCATTTAGCAGACGCTTTTATCCAAAGCGACTTACAGTTAGTACTTTTGTCAACAGTTGAACCAGTTAACCACCAGTTTTGTAAGTAGATAACGTTCTCTTAGAATATGGAGAGCATCATGTAATAAGATTACTTTACCTATGCATTTACACAACATTACTCAAAGGTTTATCATTTACTCCTTAAAACTGTTTAGTAATTGCAATAATCAAAGTTATCATTCTTACTTCTAGAATAGAACCCAGAAGTTCTAGTTTTACATTGGCACTGTTAGCCATGTAGTGCCAGTAGATGTGGAAGCCAAACAAGCCAAAAAATATTATATAAAGTTCTGATTACCAAATCTGGAGCCTGTTCTGGGAGTTTAAGAGTCTTAGCCTAAACATACAAATGTCAACAAGTGTGTTGGCAAGGGGTGTGACTTTTCAGTCAAAGCCCTTCCTAGTTAGAGCTGAAGAGTTCTGGCACATAAACGTGTTCCTTAAGAGAAGCGGGACCTCTTAAGGAACAAGTTTGCCTTAAGAACCCATACATATTCCATACATACTGTACATAGTGGAGTTTCTCTCCTTTTTAAATTTGTGAAAAGTAAGGAACCGAATTACATATCTTAATTAAACTTAAAATGTGTCACGACCCTGCCTGTTTCCCTGTTCTTGTCTCTTGTTTTCCCCTAAGTCTGTTTCCATATTCCCCTAGTGTGTCTGCCTGTTTCCCTGTGTTCTCCCCGGCCCCACCCTGTTTCCTTATTTGGTCCTTCCCCTCGTTGTTCCTTCACCGCCCTCACCTGTGTCTCGTTCTCCCTAGTGTATTTAGTCTCTGTTCTCCCTTGTCTCAGTGTTGGTTCGTCTGTTGTCGCAGTGAGGTTAGTCGTTGTCCTTAGAGTCTTTGTACCTTGTTGTTCCCAGTCATTGTCGCCTTGCCTTGCCTTGCCTTGCCTTGCAAGTGAGTTTTGTTTCATGGACCTTTTTCTGTTTTCCCTGTTGTGGGTGAGTTTTGTTAATAAAACCCCTGAACACCACTGCTTGCCTCCCGATCTCTGTCTGCATTTGGGTCACCCCTATACACTAGCCTTGACAAAATGTGGGATCTATAGAGAAGGACCTAAACATCTATGTGAGTATGGTCTGAAACATAAAAATCAGTCAGATATTTAGATTGTAACAAAATATTAGTACACATGTTAAGAACAGTTGAGAACTCTATGCAGCATTTAAACTGACTACATGGTGGTGCACATATTTAAATTACTTGACCGGTTTACTCAGAGTTTTAACATTTACCATATGCCCATATATATGATCACTGTAGTATCACTTTAAGAATGTGTTATAAACTACGTATAAAAAGCAAGGAAATTTGTGTTTGGTAGATTATTTCTTTGTTTTAACAATGCTTCTTAGCAATAAATCTTATACCATTGGGAAGCCTGATTTTTTCCCTTTTTAAATGGTGCCACATTTGTAAGGAATAAAGAGGGAACAGGGATGAGCAGCAGAGCTGAGTATGTGGGTTTCGCCCATGAAAAATTTGCTAAATCCAATGCCAAACAGCTTTTCTTTGCTGTTGCATCTCCCTAACGGGAAAAACTAGGCTTGTCATCATCGGAAGCAATCTCAATGCAGAGAGATATTGAGATGAAATTCTGCAACCAGTGGCAATCCCATATCTCCACAGTTTGGGACCAAACTCTATTCTTCAAGATGACAACGCTTGTCCCCACAGAGCAGGGTTTATCAGAGACTACCTCCAGAATTTGGGAGTGGGATGCCATCCCACAGCAGTGTGTGACCAGGCTGGTGACCAGCTGTTGTGGCTGTGTATGGTTCTTCCACAAGCTACTGACGCTCCTGTTTGTTAAATGAATAAATTGTGATTTCCAAATGTCTTGTTACGTCCGACTTTAATCACCCAGTCCACCAAAGAACACCAAACAAGTCATCAAAGAAAAGCTGTTTGGCATTGTCAGAGAAGATTTGGCAAGTTTTTCATGGGCACAACCCACATACTCAGGTCTGCTGCTCATCCCACAAATGCATGTTCCTTACAAATTTGGCACCATATAAAAGGGAAGTAATCAGGCTTTCCAATGGTATAATATATATTGCCAAGAAGCATTGTTACAACAAAGTAATAATCTACAAATGTCCATACTTTTTGTGCGTAGTTTAGTTATGGTCCTTCTAAGTACTGTGTGTGTGTTTAATCAGGTGGTATGTGAAAAGGGACTGGGCCTTCACAGCATGACTTTGACATCACTGAAAGAGGAGGGATTTAAGGCTGTCTTCATCGGAATCGGTCAGTAACACTTACCAAGCAAATAAGTGTCTGGGGTGCTAGATGGTTGCTAAGTAGTTGTTATGGTGTACTAGGTGGTTGCTTGAGTTTATTAAACAGTGTGCCACTGGATGTAACTGAAGTCACATTGTTTATACATCAGTATGTTACTCTGACACTTATTTACATCCCATTTAATCAATTGGACATCTCATAATTGCAGGTATACAGCCATTGAAGAACCCATAGCAGACATAGTATTTCTAGATGGTTGGGCAGGAAATCTAATATATTAACAACTCTGTGAAAACCCTTTAATGCCACAGAATCAGTGCTAGTTTTGCTACACTGTAAACAAAAGGGAATCCCATAATAGCTAATTCGCAACCATTTAAGCATCATACACAACCCCTAGATTATTTCCAACAGTCTTGCCAGTGCAACAGTCTGTAATAGTTCTTGGGAACCAGATTGCACCCGATAATATCTGTTTAATAGATTAGCAGCCACTGGAGAACCATTTTTACATTTACATTTTATATCCTTATCAAACCTTTTATGCAAAGTGACTTACAATAAGTGTATTTGTCAATAGCTGAAGTTTAGCTTGCTTTGTGTGTGTCATGTCTGCATCAGGGTACGCTTCCCAAGTTGTTACATGATTTTTGGTATTTCATGATGTCATTAAGTATTTTCAAATGAATTACTAAGAGCAAATCATAACATAATAGAGCAAAAAGTGTAGCTGAGTGACACTTGTGTCCTTGTAACGAGTTGAGGTGGTAGATTTAACATAGGAAAAGGGTTGGTTGAATACCAGACATGCTGCTTCATAAGTGTGCTGTAGGTGTCTGATAGTGTAGGCTTGTCAGGGCCAGGGTAAGAAACACAAAGGCGGACACAGAAGGCAGGGTGAAGCAAAAGTTTATTTTAGTTTGGGCTGGGCAGTGGGGAGAGTAAACGGGGTGGGCAGGCGATGGTCAGAACACTGAGAAACAGTCCTCCAGCAACGGTACCGTGAAGAGCCAGGCAGCGAGGGACTTCCGAGGACAGGCAGGGGTCGTCAACAGGCAAGCAGAGGGGCAATGGTACCGTGACGGGCAGACAGCCAAGACAAAGACCAGGCAGAACCGACGAGCAGGCTGAGGTACAGGCGAGGGCGAGCAGCGGAGAGTCAGGGAGGTGGAGTTTACTGGCAGGAGAGTGCAGGGAAATGGACGGAAGTCGGGGTAACCAAGAAATGCAGGGTTAGGAGGGTTCTGGGAGTCATGGTAAAAAATAAATGGTTCTCAATGATGGATACGCTAGAGAGGACTAACTGTCAAAGTTACATCAACAATCTGGCAGCAAGTCTCCATGGGTATCAAGCTGAAATAGTGCACGTGGCCATCCCAGCACACCAGAGATCAGCACCTATAAATGGAGGGCGCACAGTGCCCCACACACATACAGAGAGAGAGAGCAAGCGAGAGAAAGAGCAAGAGATCGAGAGAGAGACCTAGGCTGACAGAACAAGGCTGACCATGGTGGTGCCGTGACAGTTACCCCCCCTCTTGTCAGTATTCCGTCAATAAAAGTCCAAGATCAGGGTCAGGTCCATGATTAAGCGGCCCAACTGCGCTCCTCCGGCCCATAGCCCTCCCAATTGACCATGAATTGGATGCCGCGGCCCAGGCGGCGAACGTACAGGCGGCGAACATCCAGGCGGCGAAAGTCCAGGAGACGACGAATGGTTTAAGCTGGTTGTCCGTCAACCAGCCGGGGTGGGGAGGCGAAGTCTGGGCAAGGCATAGAGGGCTGGTAGATACTGGCTTGAGTTGTGACAAATTAAACGTGAGGTGTATTCTCCAGTGGGACGGAAACTTTAAGCAGACGGCATTAGGGTTAATGGCCTCTTTGGTTCTTGGAACTGAGCCAGACTCTTTGGCTCGGAATTTAGGTAGGGGCCGACTTGTGGTGGCGATTAGCGCAGAGATACGGAGCAGGTTGGACTGTGCTTGCTCCCAGGGAAGCGAAGCGCAGTGTCCAATTCCTGATTGAACCTTTCTGATTGCCCGTTGGTTTGGGGGTGGTAACCTGAGGAAAGGCTGGTAGAGGCACCGAGCGACGTACAGAAGGCTTTCCAGACCTGCATCGTAAATTGCGGTCTCCGGTCAGAGATGAGGTTGGAGGGGAGTCCGTGGATCCAAAATACGTCCCTAACGAGAACATCGGCAGTCAGGGAGGTGGAGTAGCAGGCCGTGAGTGCAGGGAAACAGACGAAAGTCGGGGTAACAAAGAAACGCAGGGTTAGGAGGGATCGGAGAGTCGTGGGAAAAAATTATTTGCGGTTCTCAATGATAGATACGCTCAAGTGGACTAACTATCAAAGTTACGTCAACAATCTGGCGGCGAGTCTCCATGGGTAGCAGGCTGAAATAGTGCCGGGCTAATTGGGGGTGGGAAACACCTGGCCATCCCAGCGTACTTCAACATTAGGAGGAGGTAGTCACATGTTATGAACAGGTCCAGTTGTCTTTCGCCGGTAGAAAGGGTAGCTCTTTTTTTGGTGAGGTTGAGGTGATGCTAAGACATCCAGGTACTGATGTCAGCGACAGTACAGATGTGTTAGGGGGAAATGGAGAGGTAGAGTTTGGTGCCATCAGCAGTGATAAGATAAACCTTATTGAGATCAAATGTTTTCATGTACTTGGTGTACATGAAAACTATATTTGGTGTACATGGGAATCTCATGCTCAAGGGAAACCATTCAACATGACCTGAAGGATCTGGTAGGACACAAACCATGAGAGAGAGATAGAACGAACTGTCCTCAAATGGACCTGTCCATCACCCTTGAAAAACACTGCTGTGTCCTCCTTTCCAACTACACATCGCCGCAAGAGTTTCCCTCTACAACATCAGAAGGATAAGGCCCTTTCTCACATAAGAAGCGGCACAGCTCCAGTGAACTCATGCCTAGACTACTGCAACTCTCTGCTAGCCAGACTACCGGCCTCCAGTACCAGACCCTTACAGCGTGTTTAAAATGCAGTAGCAAGTCTGGTATTCAACCAACCCAAGTTCTCCCATGTGCCCCCCCTCTTCAAAGACCTACACTGGCTCCCCATCACAACCTGCATCCAAAACTGGTGTTGGCCTACAAGCCTGTAAAAGGAACTGCTCCACTCTACCTCCATGCAATGGTCTATCTCTATCTTTCCTTCTCTTAGATCAGCTCTTAGAAAATGTAGCAATTCAGGCTGTTAGAGATTATTTTAGGGATTGAATGATATCCCTAAAAGCTAGCCCTGATTCAACATTCTAACAGAATGTTGTTTGCTTCTGTGAGAATGTGTGGACATGTTGAGTCCACACATACATCCGGTGCTGACGGAACACAGGCACGAGGGGACACAAAAGGTTGGCACAGTTGTAAACTGTATTTAGATCTGTTTTTTCAGTGTATTTGCACCTCCAAGACGTCCTTCTATCCTGACGATTAGCATCATTGAACATTGGTACCTACAGGTGCTAAGTGTTCTTGCTCTCCTCCGGAGTAATGCTCAGCGCATTTCTGCATAATGGCCACATTAGTGGAAACAATGAATCAAAGAATTAAAACCAGATTTCCATTGATATTAACCCTCAACGCATTTTCTACATATTGGTGAGATAAATATGACGAATAATTATAGGCGGTCCTAGCATGCCAATAGGCTAAAGTATTTTATATGCAGCTCACCTGACCGCAGATAGTTGCGAGCACAGCATTGAGAAAATTACACAATGGCAAGCAGACAAAGAAAAATGAGTGCCCAGCAAGTCTCCTTTCGCTGAAGCCTGCAGGACTGGAAACGACACTTGGGATTGACTGATGGCATTTATTGCTATTTTCTATATCCGCGGATTAGAATGTGCGAAAACTGAGTATGGACAGCCTCTGGTCATCAGAAAATGGTAATGTGTTCATGAGGGAAACTATGCTGAGGGACCACTACAGAGAAAAAATGAAATACCTCTGCTTTGACTACAAAGAGAAGCGTCTCGTCTGTATGGAGACTGACAGGTTTACGATGGTTTCAAACTAATGGAACAGTTTTGTGAATTGCATCGCTTATTTCAAGACAGGACAGAACATAACATAACTGTTGACGAACAATTTTTCCCAACCAAATGTCGATGCTCATTCATCCAGTACATTGCAATCAAGCCGGTGTAATAGGCAGAGATGTTGAGTGCAGGCGCAAGCCGGAACAGAGACGCTGGAGCAGCGAGGAAAGGTGAAATGAGATACGCTCGTAGTTTAATGAATAAACTGAAAACTGCCTATAGGCAAAAACAAACAAACTCTACGCAAGGTTACATGGGTTCAATACAAGACACACCAAATAATGACCGACAGCACCTAATGCTGTCGGGGGAACTTAAATACACATAATTAAAACTAACTAAATGCACCTGCGCGGGGCTAATCCCCGGCAGGTGCACAGCCCAGAGAGGAAGCACGTAGCATACACGAGCGTGTGCACGCCAATCGTGACAGTACCGCCCACTCTAAGGCACTTTTCCTGGCGTCGCCTTTTGGCCGTGGCGGGGTTCCTCCCGCAGATGGCGTGGCCCCTCCGGTCGCCGACCCAGGCATGAGCTGCTGGGATCCTCGGGTGGCCGAACCAGGGCTGCGCAGCAGAAGCTGGGGCCCTCCGGAGGCCGGACCAGGGACGCGCAGCAGAGTCTGAGGCCCTCCGGAGGCCGGACCAGGGACGACTGGTGGCCACGGTGATTAGACCCCTCTGGTGGCCGAACCGTGGATGGGCGGCAGCGGTGGCTTGGACTCGCTGATGTCCATGCCGGAGGTGAGCGGCAGCGATGGCCGGGACCCGCTGGTGACCAATCCAGGGATTGACTGCAACGGTCCTCCCAAAGCTCCGGATGATCTAAAAAACTCATGTCGAAGTCCGACAGATCTTTGACAGAGGAGCTGTAGAGCGTAGGTTTCGGGTGTGTGAATGCTCGCGGTGCGTGCGAAGGATAGAGGCGCACGGATACTCATCCTCCGAGAATCCGTGCCAGGCTGTGGGAGACCAAACTTTCTCCGCACCGTCGTACCCCATCTCCGCATTCCCGACGATACATGCTGACCCGTGGAGGAGGTAGCGAGGTGTCCCAGTCTCCCGGTACTCCTCCGAAAGCGGGGCCCAGGCGGCTGGCCACGCAGCGGGGTAGCGTGTCGCTCCGGCTGCTACACTCTTTTGGTGGTTGGTCATTCTGTAACGGGCGGAGATGGCGAGTGCAGGCGCGAGCCGGAACAGAGACGCTGGAGCAGCGAGGAAAGGTGGAATGAGCTACGCTTGTAGTTTAATGAAAACTGCCTATAGGCAAAAACAAACGTAAACTCTACGCAAGGTTACATGGGTTCTATACAAGACACACCAAATAATGACTGCACTTAAATACACATGATAATTAAATCTAATTCAATGCGCGGGGCTAATCCCCGGCAGGTGCGCAGCCCAGAGAGGAGGCACGTAGCATGCACGAGCGTGTGCACGCCGATCGTGACAGCCGGATAGGTTTGGCTTAAGGTTTTGGATTGCCACAGACGTGGACACTAAGTAGATGCTGAATGCCTTTCCCTACGTAGGGAAAGATCCCACTCGTCAGTTGGGAGAAAGAATGTGGTGATGCGACTTGCGGAGCCTTTCACAGGCAAAGGATGAAATGTCACCATGAACAATTTCTGCAGTGCTTCACAGCCCCAGCGCTTCCCATTTCTTAGTGAAATTAGGCCTACAAACCTTGTTATATTTGTAAATAAACATTTGATATATTTCAACTGCTGTTTATAAGTCAGTTTTTTATTAAGATTTTATGAAAATAAAATCGATTGACTGATTAACTGAACCTATTGCAATTGGCAATACATTTTTTAGGAAGAAATGGCTATCGCAGTATTATAAAATAGTAAGATAGAATAAAGTCTAAATAAAATAGTAGTCCAGTATATATTCTGCAAAAGTAGGCCTATACAAGGCAATTGACAAATGCCCAAACCTCCGCAAACCCCCAACATTGCAGCGATGGAGGCCTGATAGGCCATTAATAGAATAAAAGGATATAGACGTTTCACCATTGTGCTTAGCTGAAATTCCATAGAAAGAAAATACCAGTTCTAGTGTTAATATAGTGTTAATAAAACCGATGAAAGTATGATTCTCTATAATATATGCAGTGGCGACAAACAGGCAGGTTCACAATAACTGACAGTGAAACAACCAAACCACCCCAACTATAAACCCTTCTTACAGGTGCACGGAATCAGTAATCAATAATCAGTGACTGATGTGAAGCTGGGGTGCGTTGGCTTAATGGATAGCTGCCGGCCAGTGGTCAGTACACCGGTGAGGATGAACGAAAGGGGGATGCGCCACCTGTTGGCGGCTCCAGCTTATGATAACTGTTCAGCTATTGACAAATGTTCTTATTGTAAGTTGCTTTGGATAAAAGAATCAGCTAAATGCTGTAAATGTAAAGAGAGGAAAGACTTTAGACCACATACAAGCGGTGTTATGGGAGGTTTGGAACCAGTAACAGAAGAAAGGCCAACGAAGCAGCTCATACAATTTACCTTCTTTTAAAGAAGGTGCAAATTATTTGTCTGAGAGGAAGGGGAGAGGGCAGAGTGGGTAGAGAGGAAACAGAAGAGGTGAAGCTTGCAGAGATTCAGACAGGCATATGTGGTTTTAGTTACTTGGCTGAATAAACAGCCAAAATAAGTCATGGATGGAGGTCAGTAGCTTTAGAAAAAAAATCATAGCTAAATAATATTTAGAATACAAATTCCAATAGCTCTATGTATGGCTAAAGAGCACTAGCTATTAGAAATATAATATTCAGATACAGATCACTTTTTAATACCAGATCTAACTCCGATGTCAGTCTAACAGCATACATTATTAAATGGTCAATTGTGTTTTAGAATGGTTTTCAGATTTTAAAATGTCATTGTATCTTATTGACAAATTACTTGATAATCTGTACAAGTTATTATCAGCCCCTCTATCTGACCTTAGGTCTCCCTCAGGCCAACAGAGCCAAAGTCTTCCAGGATTTAACAATAGAACAAGGTTTCTTCACCTCCAAAGACTTTTTGCCCATGGTGGCAGGAGCAAGCAAGCCAGGTAAGACATAGATAAACACCCATATACACTCCCCTCATTACACACTGTGCTGGTCTTTGTCCATTTGTACTGTGCAATGAAAAGACTAAAGGGTCCACACCTGCGGAATATTATATGGACAAACACACCCCTATTCATTTTAATTGAGAACCCTACACCAGCAGTGTGACATTAGTAATCTAGCTGTATTACAAGAATAGTAACTTATTGTACCCACAATAAATAAAAAAAACCTGCCCAAAAAACAATGGACTTGTACAACTGTGTGACCGTCATACAATTCCCACTTATTCTTTCAATTCTATGTCAATGTTCAATGATTTGGGACCATTATTGATTAGGAACATGTCCATAGCATAGGCAGGCCATTTGTGACTGTCCTTATATATTTTAATTTATAGGACAAGTTCATAACTTCATGCCTCTCTCCGCCATCTACTTTAAGGGATGTGTTGCTGTCATTCATCACTCCCAGAACTTCATGGAGTGGTGATAGTTTTAGGGGCGGGGGACACAGCATTTGACTGTGCCACCTCAGCCCTGCGCTGTGGAGCCAGGAGAGTTTTCGTCTGCTTCAGGAAGGGATTCACCAACATACGGGCTGTTCCTGAAGAGGTGAGGGTGGATGGATAGATAATCAATATAGTCACCGTGGGCAGCAATGAACAGGCAAGCAGTCATGGACACGTGTCATCTGAATAATGACCTGTTGTCTGAATAATGACCCTGCTTGTTTCCTGGTCTTGTCTCTTGTCTTCCCCTGAGTCTGTTTCCCTGTTTCCCTTGTGTCTGCCCTGTTCCCTGTGTTCTTCCCGGCCCCTCCCTTGCTCCGCCCTGTCTCCTTTTATGGTCCTTCCCCTCATTGTCAATTCACAGCTCTTACCTTGTTCTCCCAAATCAGCCCTGGTGTGTTTAGTCTCTGTTCTCCCCTGTCTCCCCTGTGCGGGTTCGTTGTTCGCTGTCTTGTCCATGTACTGGTCCTTGTCTACCTAGCCCGTGTCCTTGCCTGCCCTGCCTGTGTTTTTGCTCATGCCATGCATATAAGTTTTGTGAACTGTTATGTTTTTTGGATATTCCCCTAGCCGGTGGCTTTGTACTTTAGTTTTGGACTCCGTTGCACCCTGTTTTGTGTATTTTAATTAAAAACTCCCAGAACCACTGCCTGCCTCCTCACCTGTGTCTGCGCTTGGGTCACGCTCTGCACTAGCCCTGACATAATACTATATTGCTGGACAAATACAACATATGCAGGTGTTACCTAACCTATCCTCTTGATCTCATAGTTTATATATATACAGTAAATACAAGGCTACAACAATGGGGTACAATGGAGGAATAATATTTCCCTGGAACTCATGGAACAAGGGGATGCACCTTAACTAGGAACTCTGGGGAAAAGAGGGAAATAGGAAACCACCTTATTTTTTAAAAGAACAAACCAGAATATGTGGGAAATAGACGCCAGCCAATTGCAGCCTCTAGGTGTAGCGTCTCCTGCCAGTCAATCACCTTATCATGCGCCAGTGTCATCTTGCGGTGAAATATAGTTTTGTACACCGCTTTTAGAATGACAGTTAGGTCATTTTGCTAGGTCGGCATTTGATCATGAAATACTCTGGAGAACACCCAGTGAAAACTCCACATCAAAGCACCACAAGATGTTTACTTTGAAACAAACACCTCCCCTCTCTACTTTCCCGAGTCCATAGTCCGATTCTGCCAGTGACTGGAGAGGACTACATTTCTACACTAAATTAAGATCAAACACATTAAGAGGACTACATTAAGATCAAACACAAAGGATGCCATACCTCCTATGGCATAATAATAATAATAATACAGAAAACCTTCAATGAGTATAGGGACCATCTCCCTTTTGGGAATAAATATGGGGGAGAAAGCCTGGATGGATAGATCAATCTTTTCCTCTCCCATCCTTTACTTGCAGATGGAGCTGGCTAAAGAGGAGAAGTGTGAATTTCTGCCCTTCCTTTCCCCTCGTGAGGTCATTCTAAAAGATGGCCACATCGCTGGAGTTCGGTTCTGTCGCACAGAGCAAACAGAGGAAGGTGAATGGCTGGAAGATGAGGAGCAAATTGTTCACCTGAAAGCTGATTACATAGTCAGTGCCTTTGGTTCCATGCTTAACGACCCACAAGGTAAATAAGTAATACATAAACTAGCTGATTAACCTACAAATAATCTGTATAATTATCTGCATGTTTCTAAACAATATTATTGTATATTAGTATTTACATAATTTACAAGAAGAAGGAAATCTGCTAGTAACCTGTAAATAATTTCCATTTACAAATCATAGCACTTATATGTAACCTTTGTTTTGTACAGTGACTGAGGCCATGGCTGCTATAAAACTAAACTGCTGGGGCATTCCAGAGGTGAACCCAGACACTATGCAGACCAGTGAACCCTGGGTGTTTGCAGGAGGAGATATTGCTGGTGTGGCTAACACCAGTGTGGAATCTGTTAATGATGGCAAACAGGCTTCCTGGCATATTCATAGATATATTCAAGTAAGTAGTGAAGTTATAGAAATCGTTTTATGAAGCTTTTTATGCTATACTATCTCTACTGAGACTAAAGTAATAGTAATTGTATTTACAATAATTTTGACCTAAAGAAAATAATAGTACCGATATATACAAGAGTTGTAACTGTACTAAACATTAAGTAATTATAACTCTAATGCAAGATTTATAAAAGGCACCCAGTACCTAATTAATACCTATATAACTAACTAATTGTCATGATCAGGAAGCAGGAGACAAGTAAGCAGGGTAAATGCGTCGTGTTAATGAAGACACAAGGCTCAACCTCAAGCGGAACTAGCAATCGTTCCACTTCTGATAGGTCAGACACAAACAATACTTTGCTTGTTGTAAGGGGTAGTACAAGGCACTAATAAGGGGGTGTGAACTAAGAAGAGGTGAACAAGGTGAGGGGTAATCAACTAAACTATGTGCAGGTGTGAGAGAGAGGGAAAACTCAGATGAATGTGATCTCTATGGTAGAGCTAGGAGTGTGACTATGACAGTAATCTCAGGCACAGTAGGAGCAGTCTGGCAAGTAGATGGCCAGTAAAGGTAGTTTTTGTTTCAAAAAGTCACACAGTCACTAATAGATAAAGTAATGAAATAAAACTAAACCACCGATCATGCCGCTGTATGGACACTACTGAGTGCTAATGTGCTCTGGTCTTGTAGTATCGTGACTCTACTGTAACGTTAGTATGCAGCCATTTGCCCAGCTAATTTACAATAGTCACTTTTGCTAACCTTTTTCAAACACACTTTGCTAAAGGAGTTTCATTGTCTGTCCAATGATGACTCCTTGACGTGTAGTAAAATTTGCTAAAATGATGTGCTGATGTTGCTGCAAAAAGTACAGTGCTTGGATATTTGGTTACAATTCTAATAAATACCGTTACAATTAATTATTTTATACAATTCGTGTTGATACAGTTAGGATTATTGTCTTTCGATATAAATGTTCTATTTTTTTAGATTCAAATTGAGCTCCAGTGAGTTTATAATATGGCCAGCTCAAGCTGTATTTGGACAGTTGGCAAAAATCCCTTAATGCTGGGCATGTGGGCCAGTAACATTTTACTGTTAATACACATTTATTATATCTTTTATTTTTCTCCTCTTCTCTAGTCACTGTATGGCCAGGCAATAGATTCAGTACCCAAGTTACCACTGTTCTACAGTGCTATTGACCAAGTGGACATCAGTGTTGAGGTTTGTGGGATAAAGTTTCCAAATCCTTTTGGCCTGGCATCCGCCCCACCCACAACCAGCTCAGCTATGATCAGAAGAGCCTTTGAGCAAGGATGGGGCTTTGCTCTGACCAAGACATTTGCACTAGACAAGGTTTGCACACCCTTACAAAAAAAGCACATGACCTTCACATGTAGTTTACATGTGAAGTTCATGTGTTTTTGTTTTTTTTCCAAGTGATCATGTGAACCACATGTGATCACATGCAGTTCACATGTGGTTTTTCTGAAAGGGCATATTTTTTAAATATATGCATAACTTGGCATACACAAACGTATATACAGTACAGTCTCTTAAACACTGCAATGTAATGGGAAATAATGCAGAAATAAATTTGACTTAATTTAGCCATGAAAAATGCATAAACCTAGAGCATGGGGATCACATGAGTAATTCACAGATAAAAGTATACACTTGACAGTAAAATATTCATGATTCGTTCATAAACAAAATAAATAAAACCCCATAATTTGAGCGAGGAAGTTGTTTTGAGCAGCAAATATTTCAGTGTAATATTTGAGCAGCAAATATTACACTGAAAAGTATTCTTTCTGCAACCGCGGAACGCTGAACAGCCAGAAAATGCCCTAGTCTAGTGTTATTGTAGTCTTGGTTAATGTTCAAGGCATATAAAAACATGTATTTTTAGCGAATCTGTGAATTACATCAACGTTGTTCTCGTAAAACAGTTTGTGCAAGTAGAAGAGTAGTTATAAAGATCGCAAATTTCAACGCACTCTGGCATATGGTCTTGCACACAGACAACTTAGCTGACAAAGCACCGAAAATGTGCTCGGTTCGACAATTTCACAGCATCATGTTTCATCCTGGTCACTGCTGCCTCGACTGATGGAATCAGACCTGTGACCTGCTGAGAGGGGAAAAAAGTAGGGGTATATCCCCACTGTATTTCAAATGGAGACATTCCTGTGGCCGAGGATTTCAGTTGGTTATGGGTCATCTCGGCCCACAGGAGGACCTTGCTCCAGGTAGAGGGGTTCTCAGCGCAGTTCTTCGTTCATCCTCTCTGTTTGCCTATTGGATTCTGTATTTTAGCCTGATGTTATACTTACCTGCTATCTAGATGCTGCCAAAAAGCCTTCCGGAAACGGAGGCCCCGATCAGAAACCACATTGGATGGAACTCTGTGATAACAAACCACATCTCATTAAAGTCTCTGCTGTCTTTTTGGCAGTGGTTAGTTTGCTTTGGGGTAAAAAGTGGGAATCCATCCAACACTACTAAGATGACGCTATTGCCTAGGGAATCAGGGAGCCTGGAAACAAAATCTAACGATATGTGCGACATGGGACAGGGGGTGTAAAAGGCCTTGGGGCCTCTGGGATGAGGATTTCTCCTGTGCACATTTTTAGCAAGCTGCCACAAACTCATGGACATCCATCTGCATCACCGGTCACCAGAAACATAACTGGAGATGCTCGTTGGTTCGTTCCACTCCTGGGTGGCCGACCAGTTTAGATGAATTGGCCCCATTGGAGAACCTCAGACCGGATTGCGGGAGGCACAAACAGCTTGCCCTCTGGTATTCCATCAGGTGGAGGGTCGCGTCTGTGGGCCCGAAGAATTCTCTCCTCCATGTCCTAATGCACTGATGCAACGGTGGGCTTCTCCAGTAGTATGTTCTCTGCCTGGGGGGAGACCTACTCTGGGGAGAACTGACGAGACAAGATCAGCTTTTGCATTCTTAGGTGGGTAAGACAAGGTTTTGAAAACTCAAGGATTTAGTCTCTTTGCTCTTTCTTTGTGAGCGGAGAAATCTGCTCCACTCACCCGAACTGTCTTCTAGTGAGTGCTCTCTTTTCTTTGACGCAGGTGATCTGCCGTCTCACAGTAAAAGCAGCGCCCCCTTTCAAATTTCAAATGCTCTAGCTGCATGCACTCTCCCTCGCCTTGAATTTCAGAAGTCTCCGGTGATGTGGCGAGTGCATCTGCAGAGGGTGCTGGGGAGCGTCGCAAAGTGTGCTTGGGTTTTCTTTTCCGAACATCAAACGTTGCAAGGGAGATCACGTCCTGCACATAAACTCGGCACTGTCCTCGCACACTGAAAGCCGCTGCTCCCAGAGGGCTGTCGCCTATTATGGTGTGTTTTGGTCTTCAGAATATACATAAAAGAATAAATAAAACTGTGAGGATGATAAGTGCAAGTCACTAAGCACACAAACTAACTGTACTTTTAACTTTTACAATACAGCGCAGATGTATACTATACAATGAGTCAGTACTGTTATTTGCTATTCTCGTTATCACCAAATACTTACAAACCATCGTTATGGTGCATTATAACCCAATAATACAAGATTTATTTTTTAGAAAAGTAGTATACACACATACTGCAGCTAAAGGTCGGCAAAACACCTCAAAACTGAATATGGACAGAAAGGGGGGGGCAGGATAGTCTAGTGGTCTGCGGGCAGGATAGTCTAGTGGTCTAGGTGTTGGACTCCCAGCCAGAAGGTCGTGAGTTCAAGCCCCAGAGTCAGCTTACCTGTAAGCATCCTTGAGCAAGATGCCTAACCCCTACCTGCTCCATGTAATAGAACAATGTAATTGTAAGTCGCTTTGGATAAATGCATGTGCTAAATGCTGTAAATGTAAATGTAAAAAGAAAGGACAGTAATCATTATTGATTAAACTTTAGCAGAGCTAAGATACCAAAGCCACATTCAACAGCAAGTTCAGGAAGCTGTGGCTTATGACCGAAGTCAAAATTATATTGAGGTGTGAGCCGAGATGAAACAACAGTCAGCCATGTTGTGTGGACACAGAATACAACAAAAACGTGGCATGCTATCGAGACTTATAAAGCTCAACAACAAACAATACAGCTTAACGTACAATTTGTGCATTCTGGCAATACTATTTAGCTGAACAAAGCATGGAATAAAAGCAGCAGAAATTAATTTTCCATCCTCCCTCGGTCCTCCCCACCCATAAGGCCTCATCATTTGAAATGACTGGCCGACGCATGCTTCGAATGATCAAATCTAATCTTGTTTAAGGGAAAGATACGCTGGACTGCATACACTGTAAAAATATAGATATGATGCAGCGCACAAAATTGGTTAAATATTGATACATTTATACTTACATACTCTATATAATAATATGTGCCGCCCAGGGTAGGAATTTTATGAAGGCCATGGCCGTCATTGCCCCTCACTCTGTCCGCGAGCCCCGAAAATCATGGTATGCCCTATGGCCATCATGGCCTTTGTGCCCCTATTGTGGACAAGCACTCGGGCTCAGCATCTTGTGGGTGTGTTAGCTATTTCTGTATGCGAGAGACTACAGTATATGCCAGAACGCTTTGGAATTAGCGAGCTTTATAACTATGTCCTCTACATGCACAGACTGTTTGGTGTAATTGTTTTTATATGCCTTGAACATTAACCAAGACTATAACTTAACACTCATGAAGCGAAATACAATCAGCAATCTTTTTATAAATGCTTATTCTATTGACACAAACTGTTTCCCAGACCAAATGGCCCTAAAATTACAAAATTCCTGGCTGGTGCAACCTCGACAACATGACAGCTACTATCGTGGCATCGTCTTCGTTCCACAACGTGTGATAGGTTACGTGATTAAATGGTCACTTTGGTCTTTGAGAAGTGTTTTCAGTTCTACGTCTTGTGTCCCAGTACAGGAAAACAGACAATAACTAGCCCTTCAACCCCTGTTTCATCTCACCCGTTTTTTTTAGCTGTTTTTTGTTGTACCCCTTGTAAACTGTTTTATCGCACATTTTGCACTTGCTAATCTAACTTAAATCTTTACCCCTTCTCCAGGACTTGGTGACCAATGTGTCTCCTCGTATAGTGCGTGGTACCACCTCTGGTCATGTATTTGGTCCAGGCCAGGGCTCCTTCCTTAACATTGAGCTCATCAGTGAAAAGACAGCAGCTTATTGGTGCGAGTCCGTTGCTGACCTGAAGAAGGACTTTCCTGGCAATGTAGCCTACATTTTTTTATCAATATTCTTTTCTGCTTCAATCTCTCGTGTTATACTGTGTTTTGTTTTGTATTCCTTTCCTCTTATTCTTCAATTCTCCATCTGATTTCAACAGGTGGTGATCGCTAGTATAATGTGTGCTTATAACAAGGTGGACTGGTCAAAACTTGCCAAAATGGCTCAGGTAAGAATATATTAGCAATAACAAATGTACAGTTTTATTGTCTATAGTTCTTAATGCTTGACAATAACATTTCAAATAAAAAAAAGGAAAATTAGCACAATTCTATGTTTTTGGTAGGGAACATTATGTTGTGTGTGTGTGTCCAGGGATCTGGAGCAGATGCATTGGAGTTGAACCTGTCCTGTCCTCATGGGATGGGTGAGAGGGGCATGGGACTGGCTTGTGGGCAGGTATAAACACATACACAGGCACATTTACTATATGGCCAAAAGTACATACACATAAGTATTCAGACCCTTAATTTAGTACTTTGTAAAAGTCCCTATTGGGAGCATTACAGCTGTGAGTCTTCTTGGGTTCCCATCCAGATTGGATGGGAAGCGTGTGTGAACTGCCATCTTCAGGTCTGTCCACAGATGTTCTGTGGAGAGTCTGGTCTTTGGCTGGGCAACTCGAAAGACAGCCCCAAAGCAGGTTTTTCTTCAAGGACCTCTCTGCATTCATCCTTCCCTCAATTATGACCAGTCTCCCTGTCTGTGAAGCCCCTCCATAGCATGATGCTTCCAACACCATGCTTCACTGCTGGGGTGGTATTAGAGAGGTGATGAGCAGTGCCTGGTGTTCTCCTGACACAGTGCTTGGAGTTCTGCAAAAATATAAAAAATGTTTCTCATCAGACCAGAGAGTCTTTTTCCTCATGCTCTCAGAGTCCTTTAAATATAGTTCCAACTGTGCTGTTAGATGCCTTTTACCCAAGATTGTCTTCTGTCTAGCCACTTACCATAAAAGCCTAATTTATACATCTAGGAGTCCTGGTGGTTCCAAACTTCTTCCATTTCACAATTATTAAGGCCACTGTGCTCCTGGCAATACTTATCACTTCAGAAATGGTTTTATACCCCTGCACTGAACAATTCCTTGCCACAATTTTATTCGGGAGGTCTACAGAGAGTTCCTTGGACTTCATGGCTTGGTTTTTGTCCTGTGAAGGAATCTGGGTCTCAGTACACCAGTTCCGCGTGTTCGTTTGATGGAGTTTAAATAGGAGGACACAATGCGTTTAAATCAATAAAATCAGTTT
>JAOEHI010051207.1:0-12178 GCA_025447815.1 Percopsis transmontana | reverse complement strand
AGTTGTCTTTTAATCACAACTTTCAGGGTTCTGTGGGCGCTACAACAATCGAGGAGTGTACCTTTAAATAAAGAGTTATGTTTCAGACGTCTTGCCTGTGGATCCTGTCCTACCACGGTGGCTCATGGCCGGGTCGATGACAAGCCGTGAGATCTGCTGGAAGAAAGGAAAAGCAGGTGGCTTGTGCAACAGGTGCATCAGCTTCAGAGAGACATCCTTAGCTTTCCTTGCTGGCTCTCTAACCCTGTGAAGTGCGTCCCAGACGGGCGTAGTGATGTTTCAGCCTAAGGACATGTCTGCAAGTGAGGCAGGCACAACTGGCGTCTAGCTGAACTTGAATGGTCCTCCCTTTTCAATCAGCCAACGTAAGACGACAATGTCAAATAAGAAAAGCATATCTATACATTAACGATGACTGTCCGGTTAAAAACGATAATCCAGACTATGGTCCAGTAATGAACCTAAATGAATAGTTTTGAATCCATAAGATTACGTTGGGCCTGCTGAGTTGTCATCTCATCTTTAAACCTTGGATGCATGGCGCTCTTTATGCGCAGGGGAGGACAGTATGAAAGCCTTTTCCTGTAACATTAATGCTGATCCCTTCCCCCTACAGTAGCTCTAGTTAAGAGTCCTCCTGTTATAATCGAATGTGACTCAGGCCCGTTGACACCCTAATGACCCACACATAACTGATAAATCAATTTAATAGCAAACATACAGAAACCATATTTTATTTTAAGGATCATGTAAAACAACGTAGTCAAGCCTTGTTCGTATGACTAAGGCAACGGAGTGGTTGGGATGTATTTACATGTGCTTAGGAGGAAACCATGTACAGATGGCCTTAGAGGGCTAAATAAGGGACAATGCACCCCCGGAGAAAATCTGCATAGACATTTCTGGATGATCTTGGATAGTAGGTAGATGGCAAAGATTAGAACCTATGACTTCATGGTCATGGATTAGCACCTGCCACTAATGAACCATGTGAAATGTTCACAGTAATACACCTGGGCAATTCTCTTACCTTCAACGCTAATTGTTAAATGGAAACTCTAACAGGGTTCTGAAAGTAGAGGATATTGAAGAGGGATTGTTGTCGTTTCCCAACAAGTATTCCAATTTAAATTGAATGTTTAGTTTCATTGGATTGTTTTATATAATCCATTTTTATCATCTCAATGTTTTGTACAGCATTATAGCATTCAATTACTCCAGGTAGTGTCACAACACAACATCCGCAGTAGGCCTACAAGAAGAAGAAGACATCAGCAATTAACATCATCATTATAATGATAGCAATTGGCTTTTGTAGAAATGAAGGGTAAAACTTTCAGAGACCTCAGGGACACTATATGAAATGCTTCACAGCTAAAGCTACACTCTTTGCTTTTGTTACAGCTTTCCCAGAACACCAGATTCCCACCCTGGTTCAGGTCTGAAACACATACAGCACATGGCTGTATGGGAGAGGAGTAGAGAACGGTGAGAACCTAGGAGAGCTGTAGGGGTAGAGAGGAGTGCGAGGGAAGGGCATGTGCTGTAGAAGTTTCAAAACAAAACAACAACGCTTGAGGAGTGTTCCTTTAACAATGACATTGGTGTCCTCTTACATTCACAAGTAGAAAGAAAGAGTGTAAATGCTAAGCAGTCAAAGAGCAATTCAATTCATAGATATGCCGTTGTTTCGCATATGCACATGTGTTGGTATGTTTAAGCTACAGTATATAACTATATCCAGATAGAAACCGATATCTAGCTTTCTTCCCCATTCTCTCCTGCATCCTTGATGAGCCTTTTGTTTCCTCGTTTTCCTCCTGGTCCACGGGGCTTGGCAAACGCCTGCTTTAGAGTGTGTTCCATCGGGTGAACCTCTTCATATAAAAAGTCTTCTGTTAGGCCGGCTCCACTATCAATCTCCATCTACACACACGATGAAATGGGACAAAGATGTAAAAATGCTCACTGCTTCGCTCAAGAATGTTAATAAATAAAATAAAATAAATAGTAAAGATAAATGAAAGGGACGAATGCTTCTTGTGTACCTTCTTAGTGACCTCCAGCTCATAGTCTCTCTCCACTTCTTCCAGCAGTCGGTTCTTACAGCTGGAATATAACATCCGTTCCTTGATACTGCAGCTGTACCCTGGCATTGAATAGATGAACACTGGAAGAAAATATTTTCATTTTCATTTTCAAATTCAAATGGTCTCCTCTTAAAATCTGAATTGACCTGCAGGTGTTGGACTGAAACAAGTTACCTTTGTGATCAAGAGCTTGTGTTGCCATCTGATGTACTTATGTTTAATACATTATTGTATGTGCATACAATCTGTGGTCCCATGTCCTTCATGAAGAACGTATTGTTGCCAATACACCGCCTTGGATGCAACTATATTTTTGTTATGAAGTTAGGGTAAGCCGCTATTAAAACTAGGGACGTGAAAATGTCAACTAGACTGTGGGTGGTGTGAAAATTAATTAGTTAATAAAAAAGGACAAAATGTAACAACCTAAGCTTATTTATACTGTACGGAAAATCAGTGGCCAGTAGGAGGCAGAGCGGGGAGGGAGGTTTTAAAATAACTGGTTGCATTACAAATAACTGTGTAATGACACTAGGGACCCTATCTCACACGCGGGGCAAAGTAGCACCAGTGCAGGTGTCCTTTTCCCATCCTGCCCCCACGTTGTTCAAATAGCAAATGCACTTGTGCCCACTGAGCGCCCATGGGTTAGGGTTAGGGCTAACCCTAACCCATGAATAGTGAAGAGACTAAGGACAACCCTTTTGAGCACTGCAACCAATCCACCGTTAAACTAGCAACAGTGGACTTGTACACGTCGCCCTAAATGCACCTGCGACGTGCGCTTTAAACCAGGACCAGGACCTTACACATTACCCTTTTAAGAGATGACTGGAAAATAGTAAACCAAGCATACACTTGAAAAGTGTCATAAAGGACATAAGTAGACGTTGTTAGGGATGTTAGGCACACCCCTAACAAAAACATAAAGAAAACAGACATGGCCAAAGCCGCGTATGAATTAGACAACAGAACCAATACCTAGGCAATGGCTGCTCTCCAAAAGCCTACTTGTACTAACCCAAAGCTTCCTGCAGCTGTCCCTGGTGGGAATGTTTAAAGATGAAGAAGTGGTATCTGGGGGAATCCGTGGGAATCCGGTAGGGAAGCTCATGGGTCTCTGTTGGGTTGGTGTGAACCAGTTCAACGGTCTCCTTATCGACATCCAGCCTCTGGAACACACAGATACCAACCAAAGCAAAGCTGAATATTGGATTTGGATTTGACACTGAATATCTCCTCATGCTGAAAGTAATGTTCACATACGACTTCATCCTCACCAGTTGTATATAGTTGATACGTTTCTGCTTGAGATGTCGCAGAGCCTGTTTGGTGTCCTCTTGTAAAGGGAACATAAGACCCTGAAGGGTCTGGTCCCTTTTGTCTAAACCAAACTCCATTGTGACCTGCAACATACATTGTAAACTGTAATTGTTCATACTCACTCTTGATCTAAAAGATCAATTCTAATAAATAACCTCCAATGCTTTGAGCCCCACCACTCTATCGGCACTGGGTTGGACCAACCTTTGCTCGTGCGGTTGTTCTTCGACGTTCGTCCTGTAGACCAAAAGACAGAGGCAAAGTTACTCCCAGGCTTCCGACAACCACTCATATTTAATCTCAATAGTAAGGGAATAAACATCACCCACCCACACAACTCTATCCTGAAAGAAGAAGAATGGGAAAAAAACACAGTTCATTCAGTAGCCAAACTTCTCTCCACTCAGCATGGTGCTGAAGCTAAGACATTGTGCACGCCTAGGGTTAGGGTTAGCATACCTCATTGACTCTAATGAGTTGCAGTTCCTGTTCAGCTACGGTCAGTGGTGCAGGAGAGGAACAGCAGGACACGTGACGCAGATAACCCTGGAAACACAGGTCATCCTACACACACACACACACACACACACACAGCAAGACTCTCTTAATCCCCCAACGCACTGGAATAGGCCATGGAAGGTCAATGAGGTTCAGCGACTTGTAGCGATGAATAACCCTAACCCTAGGTACCTAGGTACCCTAAGTACCCCAAGCAAGTACCCCAAGTACCGAGATACACTAAGCTCAACTTTGAGGCGACGCGATTGACTATCAATGGGAGCTACGGATACCGTTAACTGACACATTTGTGGGGGGGAATATATGCTAGGATACTGTATGGTTACTATATAGTATAGTTGACCAAACTGGAACAGCAGTTCTCCAAAGGTCTGAATTATACCGCCCCCCCCCCCCCCATAAAGAAGTGGACATGTGCACTTGGATAACATAAAATGATAAATTATTCATAATAATAATAATGAAACAAATAAAGTATGTAATAATGAATTGTAAAATGAAGCATTGAGCTCCACTGAGTTACAACAACAAGTCATAATGCTGAATGGATTGTACAAACCTCTACTGTACCAAACATTTCATCTCTGATATGCCCTCCTCCAAACTCCTTCTTCAGTGTGGCACGGGTTGCTGCATAAACCATCTTCTGTCTCACCTACAGCGAGAGAAGCAGGCACCATTCGTAGACACAGTGACAGTAAGTACGTTTGTAAAGCTACAACACCAACACTTGCACACACACCATACACACACACTACAGTAACACAATGACAACGTAAGGACACTACTGTCCACACTGGTTACATTGTTTACCTCTATTGTACCTCTATTGTACTAGCTCACCACTAGTTACTTTCATCTTTATCTTTTGCACTTTAAACTTTGATTACCAATATTTAAATTGTACTTTTTTTAATTTTACTTTTTACATTTAATTTTACTTACTATGTAAAGTTGAGCTGACCCTGAGTCTAAGAGTTTCATTACAATGATGTTTGCATTGTTATCAGCATGTGACAATAAACAAGTTGAACTTGAACCTGAAGCGGTCACCCCAAGGTGGACGAATGGCCACATGTGAACTGAACACTTCTCCACATACCGGTGACTGGTCCGGTGACCAGGCAATGAAGAGCCACTCGTAGCCCTGTGCATTCTGGGAGTCGAGACGATAAAGGATGTAGCAAGGTTCATTAGCGATGAGCAGAGGAAGCAGGAAGTGGTCATAGTCTTTATCCCAGCTCTGTGCTGGCTCTCTGTAGGAACCAAGCACCAGCTCCTCTGTCGACACAAACCTCGCATTAGGAACTCAGCCATATATTGAGGGATACTGAAACACTTCAGTGTAACTCCCTCAACAATATGCAATTCATGGTGAACGTTTCGCATGAAATAATCCGTCATTCGTGGCACCTGAGAGACCAGAAATCAACGTTTTTTTCTCATTCTACATTGACTAAGCTGATGGACAACTCTACTGGTAGTATGTAATCTTAAATCACATTGGTTTGTTGATAGCGAATCAGCTTTCTGGTTCATCACATACCACAAACATCAGCATGACGACTTAATATTGAGGTAAGGAAGGTACAGAGTTTAAGGTACATATAGAAAACCCAGTCACACTAACTGTACCATTTCTGATGACAATCTTCATTATCCGGATGGAGCCCCCCCTCGCCCGGGCCAGGAACTCCTTCAGCTCAGCTGTTGCTAAGGTAACCAGATACGAGGCAGACAATTAAAAGCTGAAGACGGGTGGTGGCAAGACAGACAGAGATGGGTGAGTAAGAACTTGAGCCTCCACTACTAGGGTGAATATTTGATCTCCTGCCAGGTGATGATATAAGTAACAGCGACAGACAGGGGACAAACACAACAAAGTGACTGAAGCACTTGCGTTTGAGGGCTTCAACAGACACCTCTAGCCTCACGAGCCCCAACCTGTTGATTCGCCTCACAATAATTCTTTAGGATTCCAATACAAAAACTGCTCCCCAATTGTACTCCTTTCGTTCTCTTTCTCCATGGTTACCAAACACAGCAGACTCATAAATGATGTAACAGCAGGTGAGAAAGGTGAGAGAGCTATGCTTCCGCCAGCCCTCCCCCCATTCTCCAATTACCGCAAATGCCATAATAAAACGTACATTGCTTTTAAAACACATGAATTCCTGTAGGGGCTATGAGGACTCACACTGAAGTCAGTGTTTATCACAGACCAGTCCTACAATTTAGTCAGCTTTGCAAATTACACCTGAAGTTACAACCCAACTCTGAGATTCTCGTGTTAAAGAAACCCAAGAATGATATTACTACTCCAATTTTTTGTTAGATAGTTGGCAGGAACGACACAACGATATGTTTACACACAGCAGCTGAAAAGACATAAAAAAACAACAAAAAGTAACATTTAGAGAATTGAGAGAGAGAAAATACCTGATCTATGCCATTAGAAAACATTCTCACTAGTCCCAAATTTACCATCAATTCCAGTTTGGTGGGACATCTTTTGGCAGTCCGCTTCACGGCTTCACAGCTTCACAATCCTCCCGTGCAACAAGAAACCTGTCCAGGTCTCTGTGTCCACCCTCTGACTGCAGGTTACCTCTTCACTGACAGCACTGATGGACCCATACGCATCAGTGACATAAACGCCTAAGGGGTGACTTGGGGAATATCCTAACGCTTGAAATGCGATCTGCGGAACTGTGGCTGATGAGTAATAACGTGACTGTCAGGGGATATGCCACCCTAACCACTAATCTCAAAGCCTTTGTGTATCAATGACCACAGCTTTGAAGGTCTGGGAGCCTCTTCTAAAGCAAACTGTGCCAAAGAAGAAAATAGACCCTGGAGAAATGACCAGCTCTCGACATTCCTGCCCAGTGATGTGGTGTTAAGAGGGTGCCAGCGTGCCAACTATCCCCTTGTATCACCTTTAATCTCAGACACAACTTCATGATGATGCCCAGAAGAACCTGACTGTTTACGGAAAGTTCTTTGTAAGTGTGGTTAAGGAAATCAAAAGCCCACAATACATTATATGACGGAGAGAGATTTGCTGTCATAAATGTAGGTAAAGGTAAAGAATGAAACCTAAAGCATACGAGATATATATCTTTTTTATTTCAACGTGCAAATGGTGTTGGCTAGGCTACATGGCACGAGCTAACGATCCCTTCTGCATAATAAGAAAGAACTGTGGCCTGTGGCAGGATAGTCTAGTGGTCTAGCTCTTGGACTCTCAGCTGGATGGTCATGGGTTCGAGCCCCAGAGTTGGCCTACCAGAGTTAGCACCAAATTGCCTACACATAGCTAAGGATTAACTACATGTTTCAAAGCTGCCCTCATGGGCAAGCAGGTTCATGTGTGTGTGGTGCAAGGCAGCCAAAGGAGGACAGAGAAAGTGAAAAGTGTAAAAGGCAGTTGGGAAAAAAAAAAACAGGCCACCACGGCTTGTTCTCTCCCCTTGCCCTGTTCTTCTCTCGCTCGCTCTCTGTGGATGGGGGGTGAGAGAAAGATAAGTGCGTACCTGTGATGGGATCATCCATTATTCACTTGGTGAGTACACAACCAAGCAGCTGTACATTATTCAATAGGCGCCCCTCTGTATGACCAGAGCAGCCTAAATGTGCACCAAAACAACTGTGTGTGTTTGTGAGACACTGGTACATTCACTGGCAGCCTCGCACATGCAAGTGAAGCCATGTTAATCGCAGTATCATTGTTTCAACTGTCGATGATCTAATCCCATAGAGTACAAACGGACAAAGCAGTTTATAAATGTTTGGTCATAATCGCTTAAGACTCTTATTGTTCACTTGTAAAGACTGCAACATGCCTACGTTTTTTAAATAAAAAAGGACAAATATGTGTATTATATTCAAATGAAACCTTAATATCTTTGAAATAACCTTTGTTAATTGTGATTAAATAAAATAAGAAAAAAAACTGCCTTTTGTTTTCAGATAAAATTCTACATTTAATACTTAACAGTGAACAACAATACAGTAAGAGTAAATATCATCATGATATTAATGTACAGAATTTGTAAATACTGTTCCAAGATAAAAACAGCTTTTAAAATGTGGTAGAATATTTATTCATACATCATCATTGGGTATATTTACCTTTCAGAAGTTTAGACATACTTGTATGACAGTAAGTTAATCAAGTAGAAAATTAACAATGTAGTGAGCTATCTATAACAGTATTTAAACCTTATAAAAAAAATAAAGATTCCCTTTTAAAAGATAAAACAAATAGTTGGCATAAAAATGATACCCATTTCTAAAGAGATGACGTTTTTCAAACAGGTGCCATACTTTGGCCCCACCCCATCTACAGATCCTCGACACATGGGAGCCAGAATGTCTGTAGAGATAAAACAATCATGTGTCAATGAGCCATTCTTCACATGGTAGGGTTTCTACTAGGGGTGTCATGATACACATGAAACCATCAAACCATCAAACACCTTCACTGCAGGGTTAGTGTTAGGGTTGGACCATCAAACACCTTCCTCCCCCCGTCCAAATTCAAAAACCTAGTCACCTTCACGGACACCTGCGGCTGCTCTGTGGGATGTGTTTAGGCTGCCATGTTGCGGTTATGTTCCCCTGCTCCTGCTTCTGCTGTTGTCATGTGGTGTCCGCTCCTCTCCTGTCTATCTGCTGCTATGTATCCGTATGTTGTCCTATGTCTTTCATGAGTGGATTTGGAGTGTTTCTCTTGTTATGTGCATTGCCTTCTGATGGAAATTATGTATTTACACTGTTTTTGATTGTTATTATCTTTCTCCCCCGTTCCTTTCCCCACAAGAGGCTTTTTGTCTCTTGCTTGGCCTTCATTATAAATAAGAATTTGTTCTTAATTGATTTTGCCCGGTCAAAGAAAGGTCCACAGCTCACCATGTTAGTACAGGCGCTGGCAAACGTCAGGAATCTGGGGTTAAACTGTAGCGTGCTGATTGGTCCGGCATGTTTCCCATCCAGCACAGCCACCTTCATGCCACTGTCCGTGCTCCACACATGTACCCTCCCGTCCTCAGAGCCTGCGTAGCACACAGTGAAGCATGAACCCTTTCTGGGAGTGTGCTGTGAGTGATCACTGACCGAACAGTACACACTAGTACAATATAGCTCCACATGCGGTCAGGACAGGTTGTTCGTTGTTCTACGTCTTTTGGGGGGGTCAGTTGAGAACCGGCGCACTAGAATACTGAGATATTAGTACTTACCGATCATGACAAACTGTGAGTCTGGTGTGAAACAGGCCTCCAGGGATATGCCTTTACTATTGTTGTAGCCCTTAAAAATATGATGGCACACATCTTGGATTTAGTAACTTCAAATTGTTCAGCGATGCAGATGCCCGTTATGGTGAATATTGTAGGTCTCTTACTGAAAAGGTGTGCAGCACAGATCCATTGAAAGCATTCAGAATTTGGATTGCTCCCCCGTTGGTAGAGATGAGAATCTGTTTCCCGTCTTTACTGAATTTAAGCCCGGTCCACTCACACACCCGACCCAGTCTTGTCTCAAAAGATGCAAACGGGCCCTTAAGGATGATAACAAAAATGCTTAGTCTCATTCACTGATTTTGTTCATCAACACTCCTCGGTTGCACGATAGCATCTCAGAACCCTTAAATTTCAGCGTCAGCTAACTGTTAATGTTTGGAAAAAACAGCCCATAAAAGTGTGGGGAGCTGTGGGGAGAGGGGTAGAGAAAGGTGTGAGGCTAGCAGAGCTGTAGGGGGAAGAGTAGAGAGGACTGCGAGCCACTGAGCACTCGGGTGTGGGGTTTTCAAAAGCAAAACAAAGCTTTTGTGAAGTTGGTTTAAACCACATCCCAAAAGATGACCTTACCTTGTCAAAGGCACGAAGATCATACAGTTTGATTGCTTGTGAGTCCACCCCAGCAGCAAATATCAGCCCCTCTGGATCAAAGGAACACACTGGCTTCCCCAAGGGGTTAGTCACACCCTGAGACACACACGGGGCGAGCAAGACAAACACCCCAAGGGTAAAACATCCGCCATGTTTGCAGGGTAATTGGGCTTTCCTCCATTTGGATTTCTGTTTGGAATCCAACTCCTCACCTGACAGTTGGGAGAACGCAGGTCCCAGATCCTGATGGTATTATCCAGGGACCCCGAGATGAATGCACCATCCGCTGGGGACATGGATAGAGCAACAACCCTACAGTATCCATACAGAACAGAACCACCTATTGACATATAGTACATGCTCCTCTTGTCATGTAGGTCCAAATGCTGCATACACAGTCTGAGCAAAATGCTTTCTATGCATTGCTGAAACAGCGGTTCATAAGTATGCACTTCCTACCTAGTACAGTACATGTAGTGCCATTTGTACCAGAAGCATCAAACACACTGTAGAATATCATTGGTCTTTAACAGCTAAACCAGGCTGGTGAAGCATTGTGCATTCTACTCACCTTGCAGTGTGACCAGGGAAATAGCGAATGTACTTGTTGTCAGAAAGGGAGAGGTATCGAATGGTATCTGTAAAAAAACAAAACAATATATTACTGGCAACCTCTATATTTACCTAAATAATTTACTGCCGTCTCTCGGTCAACATCGAGTCATCACCATCTAGTTTATTGGAACTGTAGATCACGGTGCTTGCATCTCCATTGGTGTAGCGAATAAGGTCTACTCCATACTTCTTGCTGTATAGGGTCCGCTCAGTTCTGAACAAAATAAAACGATATCAGTTTCTATTATACGAACATGTAGAGTGTGATCTGAAGTCATTCCTACTTACTTTCCCTCGCAGATGTTATACAGTACAATGGAGTCGTCGTCACTGCTAGAGATTGCATGTTCGCCATTCGGGCTGTAATCCACACAGTTCACCTTCTGGGCATTTTCTCGATACGTCCTGGCGACCCTGAAACTTCTTAATATGCCATCTGTAATTTTCATGTCTGCAGAGCATGGATTATTATAAAATAGGTAAGACAAAAAGAAGTATACAGTGTCACCTTTACTTTATAACATAAAGTTATAAAATAAAGGTGATAAGGTTATAACAACATCATTGCATTTAAGGATAACGTTGGCTAGTCAATGAACTATTAGTTACCTTTAACGCTGCCAGTCTCCCAGGAGGGCGTGTGTTTTTACGACATAGGAATGATTCATTACAGTCTACGGCACGTCGTGAAATACAAAGCGTGCAAACCAGTCAGAAACAGGAAATGACGAAAGGCAGGAAACAAGCATGTGTTGTGGAGAGTCTATGGGTAGAAGCTATGCTATTATAGAGTTAAAGCTGCTAAACCTTTGCCCGCTGTCTAGATATGAATGCCACAATGAACAGGTGCAGGACATTTTACGAAATGTGTAATAAGTGGAATTGCAGACGGAGCGTCGTGATTCCGGGCACACCACGGGCACATTGCTTCACAACCAGTGAGGTAACGGTAGTGGGGTCTTTCATTCGGACCCATGTCACCTCCACCAAGGGTGTCCCGAATTCCGACACAGAGAAGAAGCCCCGCCTGAGAGCACTTGACCTCGCACAGAAGATTCGCCAGGACAAGATAAAAGCAGAGGAGCCCAAAGCTGTAGTGAGCCCCATGGGGAGGAGGGTCGTGGAACTCAAACAGTTCACCCAGCAGCTACAAAACGTTCACCCGAATGTGTTGGCCAAACACCTTTATAAGACATTACTGTTCCAGAACAAGGATTTGGTCGTCATCAACAAGCCCTATGGGGTTCCAGTCCATGGTATGTATGGTATTCATAATTTAATATGAGTGTTTTGTGTGTGACGTTATTAAACTCTCGCTGCTTTCAGACGGCGCCGGAGGGCCGTCCATCTCCTGTGTACTGCCAGTGCTCAGCAAAATGATGGACGGGATGAAGGGTGAATCTAAGCTACATCCTTGTCTTGGACTGGAAAAAGAAATCACCGGAACACTTCTCTTGGCAAGGAGTGAGGAGGTGGCGCAGCACATACTAAGTTTACACCGAAATAACGAAGTTAAGAGAAAATATTGGTAAGATTTGGGGAGGAGTCTCAAACGTTTCACCGGCCATCTGAATTACGTGGCCCACTAGATCATGGCTTCAAGTGCTTACTTGTGTGGCAGCAAGCAGTATTCCGTTGTTATATATATATATATATATATAGTCCCGCTCCGGACTCGAACCCGGATCCCCGGCGTGGGTGGCGGACGTGTTAGTAAGGGAGGCTAAAACCCAATGG
>JAOEHI010051206.1:0-19168 GCA_025447815.1 Percopsis transmontana | reverse complement strand
ACACACACACACACACACACACACACACACACACACACACACACACACACACACACACACACACACACATACACATCAGCCTCCACTAAAACACATGGCTGCCCACAGCTACCCATCTACAGTTTGTGTTGCCTCTCTTTCTTGTTTCTTTGGGGAGGGGCAAAAAGAACTACATTTTATGGAACCCAACACATTTGAAAAATGTATAATAAAAACCTGATTCATCCTACTTTTAAAAGTATAGCTGTCCTTCAGTTTAGTAGGTAACATTTGACAATCACTATGAGTGGGGGCTAATGTTGATCTAGGAATTGTAATCAATTTTTTTTATTTTATTACATTCTAGGCATATATTTGTCTATCCTAAATTAGTTAAAGCCCCTGTACCCCACACAGTGTTTGAGTTATTTTGGCCGATCAGGATTGTCTGGGTGTGGACACTCCCCACTTTATTGACATCTCCCTGACCCGCATGCCTCAGTTTTGTTGTACCTGTTAGACCGTCTTTTGCTCTCACAGGTTTCTAGAGCACCTTTCTAGAGCACCTTCTTTCTGATTGGTTCTTTTAAGTATATAAAGTTTGCCAACCTCAGAAATTTTGTAATATAGCACTGCCCATCTTCTATGGGATGAATATCATGCCATGATTCGAAGCTAAAAAAAATGCTTTGTAAGGTTGAAACTCTAGAAGTCTAAGCAAAAAGGTTTTGCAAGCCTGAAAAAAAATTCTAATCTCTGAAAATATTATTTTGTATATGCGTTTTCCTTCCTTCAACTGCAGCACATTTGTCACTATTCTCCCGGTGTAGTAGTTTGTTTTCCAGGATTGAAACCTTGTAATTGATTATCTGAAAACTGGTGCGCATAAGTTGGGGAAAAAAAGTTTTGAATCGTTGAAATTTGAGTTTCGAAAGGGAAAATCTATATTTTGTTTAATTTGCACTCGTATTACAGATTGAGTTTCAGAGCTGAGTTTACAACACCCACTTTTCAGAGATCTGCCCACAGAATTGCGAGTTTGCAAGCCACATGATTTCTTGCAGCGTTCTCTCACAGCTCCGATCTGAAATTCTGAAACTCGATACCCAAAAATGACAATCCGAAAAAGACAATCCGAAAAAAGGGGCCGGTTGTATTTACAGGGTTAGGTGGGATTGACAGACTGCTCTGCCAATGACTGACGCCCACAGGACATGCATAAAGGTGCACGGTTCTCTATGGGCTGTCTGGCTGTCCCCGAGATCACCATTTACAAGGTTTAAACCCGAAAACGAACGAATGGGAGAACAGTGACAAATTCGAAACTCTGAAAATGTGTTGGAAAAACACTGTAAAAAGATTGCTGCAGTTGTGAAGAAGGAAAACGCATATATCAACTGATGTTTTCAGAGATTTTAATATTTTTTCAGGCTTGTAAAACCTTTTTTATTAGATTTCAAGCTTTCAAAGCTATTTTTAAGTTTCAAATCATGGCATGATATTCATCCTATAACCTTCAACCTGAGAAAATGTCTTATTTGCCAAAATAACTCCCAATACCTGTGTGGACAGAGCCATGGGTGTGGTTAGGAAGTGGGTAGGAGCGTTTGACCAACCCTCTCATTCATCTGTTAACTCACCCGTTTCCTTTTTCCCCCTTTTATGTGCTTCTGCTGGACACACCCATAGGGGAATTCTCAGGTGTGTATCACGTCACTGATTGGTTGGTATGCTTTTCCACTTCACCGCTTCTCCTCATCTCTCAGTCACATTATGTCAGTCAGTATGAAGACATCACTGATCATAACACAAAAGTATTTTTGGCTCACCACACTTTCCCTTACAGAGCTCCTAGGCTCACACCGCTCTCTACTCCTTCCCCCTACAGCCACTCACAATTGTGTTTGAGACATTAACAGTGGGTGGGTTGTAGGTGCTTTAACAAAATCAGGGAGTTTAACTTTGCATGAACACTTTTTTTTTCTCAAATGTTAATTAAACATTACATGTAGAAAATATGCCTATGTGCATTTGGAATCAACATATGAATAGTCCTTCCTTGTAATGAATTAGTCCTTCGAGTGGGCCAAGTGACTTGCACAGCTCCCTGACTGACCCTGGGTCAGTCATTCAGTTTGCTAGCTCATTCTAGTTTGCTAGTTCTTACAGCTCTGATGCTGCTCTCCAAAGCCATGCTAATAAACGCTTATGGGCCTTCTCTGTTCTCTTTGCCTTTCCTGTTCTACTTCTACTTCTATTTCAATCCCTCCCTCTGTTCTTCTTTTCCTCTTTCCTCCTTTGCTCCCAGTCCGTGACGATTTCTTCGGTAAGGTGGCCCCTGCCTAGTAAAGCATTTCTGTGCTCATGTTGTTGGCTGTGTGTGTGCTCGCTATGTCAATTCCTGGCTGAGCCCTGAGCTTTGATGTCACTTCCTTCTTAATTTTTTTGTGGTCTATTTTATTTTCTTGTATATTTTCCCTTGCTACACCCACATTATTTTGCTGTAAAAGAGAGCCCCTTCTACATTATTCTCAGGTTTAGAAAGCAATTGCCGCTAAATATACTATTTTGTGGTGACTTGTAGAACTTGTAGAACGCGGTAGTAAAAACATTTTGTTTTTATTAAAACATCAAATACAAATTTACTAAAAATTAAAACATTTGTAATAAAACATGTTTTTACTACCATGTTTTACTACCATTTGGGGCCTCTTGGTTGTTTAGCTGAACTGCTTATGAGGAAAATACAAAAGGAGAATACATCTCAAAGAGAATGCTTACAGGTAGGCCAACTCTAGGGCTTGAACCCACGACCTTCCGGGTAGGAGTCCAACACCTAGACCACTAGACCTACAAAATGGAAAGTGAATTCAAATTGAGCTGTCAGCTACAGAAGTTTATCAGTAAAAAGAAGTTCAGTTGGTACATGGTACTGTAGAAGAGTTTGCCTTTTCAAATAGCCTATAAATTCACTGTCAACTAGATAAGGGGGTTTATAGCATTGCTCTTGATGATAATAGACATACTGTATAATGTAATCCTAAAGACAAATTACTTTGTGTTAACATTATATTATTCAATGTAGGTCATACACACCTCTCTAAAAGCATAGGATCACTTACTGATTTATATTTTGCACCTTTTCTAAATATGTCATAATGTTAACTATTCTTCTGTGAGAACTTTTGTGTGTAGACTGTACTGTTCAGTTTAATGCACAAAGATACACATCAATGCATTAAAAAGACGATTGTGTCACAACCACATCTGCTTTATGGGAACCTCTTGGAGAATATTATTTGTGTTTGTTTATTCCCTCTTAACTTTATGTCTCTATGCAAACTCCACACTACTTTGATTACAGCTTGTATGTTAATGTTTATCTTCATGCTTGATGCTATACTAATCATTTCTGGTAATTTATAATAATAAATATACTGTGGCTGTTTTGAACTGATTTCTAGTGTTGTTTCTGATGATGATGATGATGATGAAGATGGTGGCCTGAATAATAAGCTAATTGTGACTTTTCTAGGGATGGGGAAGGAAGTGGAGAACCTGCTAACGGAGAACAAACAGCTGCTAGAGACCAAGTAAGAGAGAGACAACGAATGTGTCAAATTATTCCATGTTTTAATGCTGCATAGGCCACTTTACTGTGGATGTACATTTGTCCATGGTGACACCTTAGTAACGCTCATCCTGATACATAAACCATAACACTTCCTGTGTGCCAGTATTTTCCCTCCACTGTACTATCCAGTACAGCCTCTGTGTGACAAAGATTTAGGGGGGTCGCTACAGTACATTATATTACAGTACATTATGTTCGTTAGCATGCTATATGTTATGCTATTTAAAAAACAGTTGTTCATATAGCTCGCTAGCTGTGAGCAACTTCATTTTGAGGGTTGTAGCTCAAAGTTTGACAACCACTGGGATTAAAGAGTGCGTGCGTGTGTGTGACAGAAATGCTCTGAACATCGTGAAGAACGACCTGATTGCCAAGGTGGACGAGCTGTCTGGGGAGCAGGAGGTCCTCAGGGAGGAGCTGGAGGCCGTGAGACAGTCCAAGAACAAGGTGGACACCAGGGTCAAGGAGCTGGAGGAGGAACTCAAGAGGCGAGTGACGTCCTAAAGGGAAAGATTCTTCAATGTATATTTTGGGTTCTTCCATAGTGAGCCCCATTTATAATTGTGAACAGGGCCAAAATTTATTCAGTGCCAATAGAACATAGTCCATGGTGTTCCTAAATCAAGCATAATCCTGTGGCCGTTAATAATTTAGATATTAGTCTTTAAATACCGTCTACTTATCAACTGATGGCTTTGCTTAGATGATAGTGACGCTTCACTAACTTATTGTAAGTTGCTTTGTGAAAAAGCTTTTGCTAAGCGACTTAAATTTTAAATGTAATGCAAAAGGACATATTAACATAATCACCATGTCATTTTGAAGTCTCCCGTGTTCATGTGTGTTTACCCCTCACCAAAGGACATGTATGTTAAAATATTGCAATGTATGTTAAAATAATGCTCTGACCAAGTCAAGGCACTAGTAGTAGAGTTGGCCTCCATGTACTGCACTTTGCTCCACGCAGTGTACCCTAAATATTTTTTCTAAGGTAGTCCTGCATCGTTTCCCATGTGCTCTTCTTTCCTGTAAGAGCTACTTTTTTCTTTCCTTCTGCAGGTTAAGAGCAGAGGCTCTTGGGGTGTCACAGGATTCCAAGGACGACGGAGGTGATGAGGTAAGTCTGACCACCGCTGGCCTGGTCAGCCATACTAGTCATATTAACATGCATCTGGTCAAAACAACTGTCTAGAGCAGTGTTTCTCAACTGGTGGGTCTGATCCAAAAACGGGTCGCCAGCTGGTAAGGAGTGGGTTGTGGACGTGTGCTTTGGCTCTGTCAAAAAGTCTAACTTTTTATTTTTATACGTTTACCAAACTTCGATGGCGCGCTTTATTTTGAAAGGTGCGTAGGTGTTTTGAACAGTGCATGTAGACATTGTGGATTTTTGTCTGAAAAGGTGTAATAGCACTATAACTTCAGCATTTTAATTACTATTTTAGCGTTTATATTTTAGTATTTACACCATGCCTATATAAAACCTTTACAATACCAAGTGCCAGTATTTTCTTTTGCACCATATAGTGTTTTTTGTTTGTTTTTAACTATTTAAAGGCCCTATGGACAACAAGTAAACTGAAATGATGCCTGTTGAAAACAAATAAAATTTGTTAGAAAATGTAACTTAATAGTACAATACAAATAAGATTTACAAAGATTTTATTGTAGCTGATCAGTGAAAGCAAATTGTAAAGACTTTTAATGTTTCAATCTAAGTCAATCTAAACCTTACACCGTATAACCTATTTAGTTAATTTTTATTTAGTCTGAGAAATAATTAATAAAAAGTACCCCTACACTCCAAAATGCGTTTTCCTTGTGTTTAACGTACAGTAGACACAGGAGTCTTGACATTAGGTTGTAGCTGTAGATTGTGCTCTCCATGCTTGTGCCAGTTCCTTCATTCCATAATAGTAGCTACGTAGCTGATTGTCGTGTTCTCCCAAGAGAGCTCGCTGGGCAGACGTAATGATGTATATGGTTTTAAACTCTGCTGGATCCATTAGTTTGGCGAAGTCTTCTGTAAAGTAGACACAGGAGCCTTGAGATAAGATCATACAGCGAGTGTTTATTAAAAACAATACAACCATTCGACGTAGTCAGTACTGTTGGGTACTGTTCACATTTGAACCCAAGTGTACCTTTTTTTTGTACTTGACCCTCTCTGTAATAACAAAAATGTAATTTCAGTTGCAGTGGCGGCTCCAATTTCTTTCAGGGGGGGCTATGCCAAAAATCAAGCAGACTTGCTGCTGATACAACCTGATAACCTGTTCTCGCAACACTGAGAATTGTATGTGAATATAATGTACACAGAGCACTCACAAAGCAGCTTAAATTGTCCCTGTTTGGTTTACTATAGACGGTATGTAAAATTTGTATATTGTATGGACAGAATAAATAATGCCTATAGCCTATATCTAGTCAACACTAGATCCTCCGAGACTTTTCTAACATTTTGCAGTAAAACACAATGCCAAGCGACATATGTATCCTTTTGTTTTCCCTATTGGCCCATCAGGCCACTAGATGTCAGGGGTTTGCTAGGATTGGGGTGATGAGTCCATCTCGTTCCCATTGTAGCCTAAAATACAGGCAGACGTGCCAGTATTTATAACGGTTGTAAAGAATAGGTGATTGTGAGGATTGCGACAGCTGTGAAGATTTTAAGAACTTTGGCAGAATGACAGAATGTCTACTGCTATTACTAGGATTAAATAAAACCATTTACCATTTACTTAAAAAAACAACGCATTGCAATCGGTTCAATGGTTTTATTGTATACAATTGATTTTATTGAATAAAATAGAATCTAAGTAATAAACAGACTTATAAACAGTATTTATACACAAGGAGTCTTCAGGACAAACAAAACAATGTGAAATGATATCCAACGTTATTTACAAACATAGTGAGGTGTATTGAAATAGTCGCTGCAATCCCTTTGTCTATACGCATTGAGCGCTGGCCCCCTGCCATTTTGACCAAAATGCAGCCTCCTTCAAATTACTATGTCCTATGTTTAATTAAAATTGATGTTACCAAACAAATCAGTTCAATGTAGTTACGGTACAATTTCTAAATGCATCAGGGATACAGTATATTTCGGAGTTCAGAATGCTGTCTGGTTTCTTAAAAAAGTTGTTGCTCCCATGCTTGGTCACTTCATTAGTTGAACTAACTGTGCTGGTGAAATAATCAAATGGGCCTACAGTTTATTTTTTGTATTTTTGAAATACAAAAATGTAGTTTATTTTGATGCATTGCCTGGCTGACATATTTTGTAGCTTATTTTGATATATTAACTATTTGGGTATTTTGTATCTTAGTGTATAGAGTAAATATAGAGTATACTGTATATAGATGGTATATATAGTGCTTAAAATCTGTTGGGCTACTTTTAAGTGGGTTTAATCCCCAACATGCCCGCCCTTCCTGAAAGTATGCTTAAGCAAGATGTCTAACAAATACCTGCTCCTTAATACTTGTAATTGTACTCACTGTAAGTCACTTTGGATAAAAACGTCTGCTAAATGATATAATTGTAATTGTAATTGTTCTGTGCTCAGTACTCCTCCCCCATGCAGGATGGAGACATGACCATGACCCAAAGGCGCAGGTTCACCCGAGTGGAGATGGCCAGAGTCCTGATGGAGAGGAACCAGTATAAGGAGAGGCTGATGGAGCTCCAGGAGGCCGTACGGTGGACGGAGATGATTAGGTAGATGGAGAGAAGCTCCTTACCCACATTAATGAACCCTGCTAGAGTTTACATTTGGAATTTATAAACGAAAGTATTTTAAATGCAAATGATTTGTTTTATTCTGCTTATGTGTAAAACATTTAGTTTGATCTTCTGAAAACATAAACACTTGTCCTCGTACTGTACAATGTTTACATTGTTTACATTGTTTACATTGTAAAATATCCAATGTGTTTAAAAGATGATAAATGTAATGACAAGCTTTTGTACACATTGAATCAGAAAGGTTTGCCTCACCTTTTATTCTTTACCCAGTCAATTATTGCCCCTCCCCCCTCTCCTCTCAGGGCGTCCCGAGAAAGTCCTGCTATTCAAGAAAAGAAGAAGTCCACCATCTGGCAGTTGTGAGCTTTATTTCTTTATGCATTAAGTCCTCCATCCGGCCCATTCATTTGCTAACATTCCATTATTACAGTAATAATTATGCATGACCATCTTCAGGCAAGCCCTGGTACCTCCGACATATAGACATATGTATTTACCAGTGTTTTCATTTACTTTTACAGTAATATTTCCTGCTGAATTATCAAGTACCAGAAGAAAATGTCTATCTATTGTTTTATTGTTTTGTCTACCTGTCTGTTTGTCTGTATGTCTATATGTGTATCTGTCTGCAGCTTTGCCCGTCTATTCAGCTCGTCGTCCAGCCCTCCTCCAGTCAAGAGGCCTTACTACAGCGTCAACATCCACTACAAGTCTCCATCGCCGGCGGGCTTCCACCAGCGCCGCAGCCACACCATGTGTCAGATCTCCACCTCTAACCGCACGCTGGAGTTCTTCCCTGAGGAGTGAGCAGCAGCCTGATACCTTCCCTTCTTCTTTCCATTCCTAACTGGCCCTGCTTGGTCTGAATGCATGGGTGCTTGCTTGTGTCTTCAGAGAGTAGAAGTCACACATAGTAGGCTAAGAGTGGAGCCTAGCAGTGTTTTAGCTTGTCTAGACAGGAACCCCCAACAGAACGTGGACCCTCCCCAGACTCCACAAAGGGCTCTCCATTGTCAGACAGATCTCTTTAAAAAGAATAATTTATTATAGGTGGGAGTCCAAAAAAATGCAGTTCTTGTGCTCATGAATAATGTTTTTCAATGTTATTATTTCACTTCTTATTGGCTTGGTAGTTTGTGTTATTGTGGGATTGATTTAAACAGTGACTCAGTGTACTTCAAGCCTAGCAAACGGACACACTAGATAGATATAAGAAAGAGCTCTATCTATCTAGTGCTCTATCTATTATTAGATACGATATATCTATAGCATTATCAAGTCTTGAACTTCTAGTCAGGGGCTTTTATTTTATTTATATTTATTTATTATTTACTGTATATTTTACAGTTATTAATGAAACAATTCTTATTGCATGAACCCTAGGACAGTTCCTGCTACACACTACATCTAAAGATGAATTGCTTAATTGCTCTGCCTGTTTAAAAGCTCACTACTAACTTCTAACTTCTAACATTTATTAGCAACCACTGCTATTCCTCTTCTCTCAATCTTTTTTTCTTGATCTGCTCTGATATTTTCTGTCTTGCTGCTGGCTGGCCAGGCTGCTAACGCTATACTATGTGTCTTTCTCTCCCCCCCCCCCTGCGCTTGCTTGCAGACTGGCCAGTAATGGTGTTGCATCTCTCCTTAGTGACTCTGCCTCATGCGCCCGCCGCGAGCAGCGCCGCGAACAGTACCGGCAGGTCCGCGAGCACATGCGCCGCGATGACGGTATCATGCAGGCTTGTGGCTGGAGCGTGCCGCCTCGCTTTAAACAGGTAAAGTCACCGCTAGCACTTGCAGTTATGCAGTATGTGTGTGTTTGCGAAAACGTAGTCTCCAATGGTTTATAAATGTGCCCCCCCCCCACGAAAAGGTTTTTTATTAGTGCAAAGACGAAATAATACAAAAAATTATGTTGTTAAAAAGATTTTTTCAAATTCATGTAAGAAGCCCTAAAAGAATCTTGCAACCCCTTCTGCAATTACACAAAAAATATTAAAAGGTCTTACAGTAGGTATACAGTAAAAAAATATTCTGGCCACCAGTTTCCCCAAGTTGTCGTATTCAGCTCTATTGCTAGTAGGTAGAAGTAGTGTTGGCAGACAGGCAGCTCTAACTCTGGTTTTCCACAGAATGGAGGTCAGACAGACAGCATTCAGGACGGCCCGCTGAAGAGACAACAGGCAAGTGAGACCAACATTAGACCAACATTTTTCCTCAAGCCCCGTCTCTGATAGCTGACACAATAGCAGACAGAGACAACACAACAAAACGAAGCTGTAAACCTATGCGAAAGTTTTGCTAATGAATGACAATTCCATGTTATTGTAACAGCTATGTTGTCTACAAAACAACATACTGTGTAATTTACCTTCAATATTGAAATTACTTGAAATTGGGATGCATGAAATTGAAGAAAAATTAGCTTGTAGCATGTTTTTAATTGTGTTGAATGATTGACACATTTAAGCACAATCACTCGCATACAGACACAAGTGTCTTTTGCTCTCTTTTATTAAATCCATCTGATTTTAACTCCCTCTATAAAAAGGTGCCTGTGGTGTATAAGTAGGACCACACATAGTCTGTCAGGTCAGGTCATGCTGTGCATGCTTTATTCACAGATTCACAAGGTATATTGTCACTTGCACTATCCAGCCTGTGCCTGTCTGCTCCTGTGCTCCTTTTACTTGGGAAAAAAGATGATTAATTATTGCCATCACCTGTTTGCCATTCCAGAGTCCCGTGAATCACACCTCCCGACACTACCTCCCATACAGACAGTGCTAAACCACACCCACACCTCCACAGTGCCACATCCTTTTAACATTTAACCTCTTTCTGTCTCAACCTGCCCTACCTAGGGCCGACTAAATGGGTACCTGCGGGGTTTTAGGTATTAAGTATTTAAAAAAGCATTACATCCTTTTGTAGAATTAAATAAATACCGTAACGTTATAAATAAGTCTCAAATGTATAAACTGTTTGCAAATATATTTTCTGTTTAAGTCAGTGTATTGTTTTACGCTCTTGATCACGGAGTGTGTGTGCGAGCTCTGGCGTCATTCAGTTGTCAGGGAAGAAAGTACATCTCGTAACTTTACTACTTACAAGCTAATGTTAGCTCGTCGCCTCAGAATGGGCAAGTGTCATTTTAACCCTAGTGGGAGCAGAATCCAAAATACTAGTGGGTTAAGCAATACTAGTGGGTTAAGCAATTCCAGGTAATGACCGTGAGGCCCAATGCTGTTTGTGTTTTAAACTGGGAACGATGGGACTCCCATATGAAGAGCGCGAAACACGTCTTACGTGCTAGCCCGCCAGCAGAAGCTTGTGCACAGCAAAGCTCTTCACTAATGGCAGCGCGTAAAACCGGCACCGCAGCTACTGCAATACTGAAGAAATCGCATAATCTGTAGTGCAGCCTGTGAACCTGCGAGCTCATTGTGGCTCCACGCCAACTCTTTGGGCAGATCGTTTGGATCCTGAAAACCGTTTTGGACCACCTTTCATATACTTACTTATACATACGAATTACAAAATGAGCACAATATTCAAAACAATGTATCCCAACAATGAGTTTGTGGCTATGAATGTGACTATTTTTGATAAAATTCAAGTACTAGGTAAATATTTTCTAGGGCTTAAAACCATAGGCCTACTGATTTTCCATTGTATCCTTCATACTTTTGCCAGTATGGCCTTGAAGTTGGCATTACATTTGTGGTATTAAAAAGGTCTTAAGTCTTAAAAAGTCTAAAAACCCTGGGGGTACCCTGTGAATCACTTGATCAGATTATTCTTCTAATACGAAGCTTTTGAATGCCTGTGTTTTAAATACATGAGTACTGTACAAGTATAGAGTCTATACTTCTCTGTCATTCTACTTTTGCTCTTCTCTAATTTCTTCTGACCATACAGTGAGGAACAACAGTAGAAATAGAACTGGTTTTTCATAATAGTGCCCAGTATGATATCTGCTAGTCACAGATTGTGGCTCACCTTTGTTTTTAGATGACCAATGAAAAAGAGGACAACCGCATGAAGAATGTGCCCGTTCCCGTGTATTGTCGCCCCCTTGTGGAGAAGGATCCCCACAGAAAGGTAGGTATCACAGCCTGCTAAGACCATGTTGTTTCACTTTGCAGGTCAGGCTGGAAACCCTTGCATTCCAAATCCCTCATGGTAGAGATGAAGCTAGTCAATCAAACCAATCTACAAAAGAGCAACAAATGTGAGAATGATTTAGAAAAACATGTGCTTGCAGGTGATTAGACACCCTTCAACTAATCACAACTACAACAATGTGATGATGATTTTTATTAACGGCACTTCTGAACTACTTTGCCATTTCTCTGACTGGGCATCAACACTGTTCTTTTGGAGGTTTACAGACTGATGTAGCAGAGTAAAAACCATTTGCAAGCTGATTTTGCCAAGCCGGTGCCCTCAGCACAAGATCTGCCTTTTAATTTCAGTGGTGTATCCGAAATAATTTACCCTATATATACAGTATATGTATTTATCGCTTCATGTGATTTCATTGCCCTTTATTTGTTTATTCAATTATGTCTTGTTTGTGTATGTGTACGTGTGTTATATAGTTATGGTGTGCAGCAGGTGTTGACCTGACAGGGTGGAAGGCTGGCAGTCCAGACTTGGTACCAGCCAAGACCACCTCCAGCAGCTCAGACCCCCTGAACAATGAGGAGGAAGCAGGCAACAAGAACCACCATAACTCCCCAGAGAAGAGGAAGGTATCTTATAATGTAGAACTGCTTCTGCAGTATAGGCTAGTGGTTGGAGCTGGGAGTCCACTACTAGCCGAAAAGTCCTGGGTTCAATCCCGACATGCCTGGTTTACCTGTACTCACTGCGTCCGCTAAATGATGTAATTGCAACTAGAACAATGAACCACTTCTATCTTACACACACACACAAATTGGATAATAATAACGCGAAAGAAATGTATATATAAATATAAATAAATATATAAATGTATATATATACACGTGTACTGTCTTGTGTTGTCTACCCCTCCCTTCCAACCCCAACATAGTCTAAAGAGCTCCAGGAGACAGATGCCATGAGCAGTCGGGTGTGGATCCTTACCAGCACCCACTCTGCCAGTAAGGTGGTCATTATCGATGCCAACCAACCTGGTTCTCTGGTTGACCAGTTCAATGTCTGCAATGCCCATGTGCTCTGCATCTCCAGCGTGCCAGGTGAACCAGTTAGCACACACCCATCTAACTGAGCTTTGCTGGATTGTTTTGTGAACAAAGCTAATTACTGCATACAAACTCTACACATTCCTAGGATAGACCAATCAGAGGCCACAATAACTGCAAACTGTAGAGGTGGAGCAGAGTAGATGTCCACCTCTACAGTTTTTCAATGTCAGTCTGGGAACTCTCAATTGAAAATCACCATCAAATGATTGTTTTTCTGATTATTTGGTGGTGGTCTAATCACCTGCTAATTATTTGATTGACATCTTGGCAAAACTTCTATGACAAATTACTTCCAGGCTGATATGCAGAGTGCGGAACAAATCATGTATCTTGCATAATCAAGATGGCTTTACCAGGTTACATGTTCTAATCTAAACATTTAGAATAAAATAAAATGTAAATGATTAAATTAAATGTGGATTGTTTAATTTCGTAGCGGCCAGTGAGAGTGATTACCCAGCGGGAGAGATTGTGCTGGATCCGGGCGATGGTGGAGCTGGCGGGGGCGATGAGACGGGCAGTGTAGAAGGGATGTTAGCTGGCATCACTCTAGTGGGCTGTGCCACCAACTGCAGCATTGCCCGTAGCAACTGCTCCTCACGAACTGACACACCCATTCTGGAAAAAGGACAAGGTGAGCAAATCCCAAATACTCAAGGTACTCTACACAGAGTAGATGTACTTATGTCTATGTACGATTGCTGAAGCTGCATTTTTATCTGTGGTCCACTCCACCATGAACCTTTGTTTTCGAACACAGATAAAAAAATATTATAAAAAAAAAAAATCCATGGAATAGACCTAATACACCTGCTTTGTCGGCCGATAAGCGATGCCATGAATTGGGTCACCTCATTGCTGTTCGAAAAAGTTCTATGAGTCCAACAGGGGTGCGACTACTCCAGAATCAAATATAGCCGACATTGTGAAAACTTGCACTGAACGAACTCAGGAAGCCCCTTACCAATGCCTATTGTGTCGGTTGCTAACTTACGTGAACAATAGGTGCCGGCTCCCAACTGAGAGACGATTTCTTATTTTCCTTGTTGTTGTTAATTTATACAAGACAATAAGAATATTCAATTCAATTCATCCGTCAGTGCGGGCTGTCGGAATCTGGTGGAATCACTGTCAGGCTTCCATATGCTAGGCTAAATGCATACACTAGGTAGTAAGTAGTACAGATACCTATGGTATCAGTAGAAAGCTTAAAACTGTAACTGACGTGAAAACACGTGACTCTATTTAAGTTCCCCGGTTGGTCATTGTTTTCCTTGTACATGCTGTACAGGTACACTATTGTACTTTTTCATGAAATATACGCTTCATTCGTTTACTGTTTCCTGCCTGCCTGCATTCGTCCACATATTCACGCCAAACCTTGACGCATCGTTAAAAAAAACTCTACTCTCTATTTCTGACACAAAAGCCAATTGCAGCCAGTTATTGAATTCATATTCTTCCTTAAATAAAAGATTGCTCCAAAAATGTATTAGCCTATGATTATGGGCATTTACTGTATATCTTTCATGGCTAACAAAGATCGCCGATATAGACAAACTAAGATATGTCAAATGAACGTCAAGACCATTAGGGATTAATGTTCTATACCAGAACCATGTAAAATAATAACATTTTAAATATTTTTAAATCCGAACCGTGGTAAGGATCCCTAGTGGTAACAATTACTATATTTATTCCTCCCGGCGCTCGTAGTGAGAAACAGATACTTTATTTGGTCCACACATAAACATCCAACGCAAACGTAAAATTCTCCACTTCCTTTCCTCTATCGCTCTCCCATACTGTTGGGTGTTTTACCACTCTGTATAATACATTGGTGGTTATTTGGCGATGGGGTGCGATGGCATCGCAATGGCATCGCGAAATTATTCGATGCAATGCTCACTTTAGACATCCACCATCTGTGCTCTTGCAAACTGCTAAAACTACAAAAATGGCCGCCTGCAAGTGTCACTACCCACAGATCCTATGTGTGTTCATGTGTGTTCTGTGCTTCAGCTCCAGTCGCCCCGCCTATGAATGGGAAGCTGCACCCAGCTCAGTCAGCTGAAGAGGCTACAGAGGCCACCGAGGTGCCTGATCCAGCAGCTAATCAGACAGAGGCAGGAAGTGGGCCTCCGGGACCCTTCACCGAGCACGTCTTCACGGACCCCCAACCTCGCCCTGTAGACGCTACTGATAGGTAGGACGCACTACTTAAATGCATATACAGGATAGGTATATTTGGTACATTTACTGGAATTATATATTTAGCATTTACTGGAAAACATGCTATCACAAGGCACTGCCCCAAAAAAAATTAAGGGAACACTGAAATCACACAACGGGTCTAGATGAGTGAAATATATTAAAGATCAAAATCTTTACTGTATTCGTTGAACAAAATGACAGAACAACGGTCAATGAAAAACAAAATCACCAACTGATTGAGGGCTGGATTCAAACTCACACCGAAAATCAAAGTAAACTATTGAAATCACAGGCTGTTCCAACTTGTGAATTTTATCATGGCAACTCATGATGCGACTGAGTAGTGTGTATGCATTCCCGACAACGCCTGGGCATGATCCTGATGAAACAGCGAATGGTGTCCTAGGGGATCTCCTCCTAGACCTGCATCAGGGCATCAGTGAGCTCCTAGACAGTCTGTAGCGCTACTTGGCAGCATTGGATGCACAGATACATAACGTCCCAGAGGTTCTCAATTAGATTCAGGTCTAGGGAACCTGAGGGCCAGAAAATGGCATCAATGCCTTCGTCATCCAGGAACTGCCTACACACTCTGGCCACACGAGGCCGAGCATTGTCCTGCACCAGAAGGAACCCAGGGCCCACTGCACCAGTGTAAGGTCTTCATCTTGGTTTCTAACAGCAGTCAGGGTACAGTTGGCTAGCATGTGGAGATGTGTGACTCTCCAAGGATATGCCTCCCCAGACCATCACTGACCCACTGAGAAACCGGTCATGCTGGATGATGTTTCAGGCAGCAACTATCACGACAGTGTCTCCAGACTCTTTCACGTCTGTCACATGTGCTCAGTGTGAACCTGCTCTCATCTGTAAGAGAACGGGTGCCAATGGCAGACCTTCCAATTCTGGTGTTCAATGGCGAATGCCTATCGAGCTGCACAGTGCTGGGCTGTGAGCACAGGTCCCACTAGAGGACTTCAGGCCCGCATACCACCCTCATGGAGTCTGTTTCTGACAGTTTGGTCAGAAACATGCACACCAGCAGCCCGCTGGAGGTAATTTTGTAGGGTTCTGGCAGTGCTCCTCCAATTCATCCTCGCACAAAGGAGCAGATACCGATCCTGCTGCTGGGTTGATGCCTTCTATGGCCCTGTCCAGCTCTTTTTGTGTAACGGCCCATTTCCTGGTATCTCCTCGATGCTCTTGAGAGTACCTGTGCAACCTTAATTGGCTGCAGGTACCGCCTCATGCTACCAGTAGTGACAAAGACACTAGCAAAATGCAAAACTAGAGAAGAATCACTCAGGAAGGATAAGGAGAGAGCAATTGTCTGTGGTCAGCACCTGCAAACCCATTCCCTTTTTAGGGGTTGTTTTGCTTTTGCCTCTCTGGTGACATTGATTCATAATCACTTATGCTTCCGAACTGGGCAGACTGATATCCCTGAAGTTTACCTGACTTGGTGTTATACTGTGATGATTACGTGTTCCCTTAATTTTTTCGAGCAGTGTCTATATTTTAATTGAATTTGTATTCTCCTTTATTGTGTGTAATAGCACCCCTACAACCACACATTTTAGCTGTTTTTAAGAAAGACTTCTATATTGTTGTCTCTGAAGTGAAAAGTACTGACAGTAAAGATTGGGTTGACACATTATGTATGATGAAAGTTGAATATGATAACTTAACAAAATGCGCTACATCAGAAAGTGAGTTGTTTTTGCCAAGGGCACAAACAACTGTGTGTCCCATTCATTTGTAAGGTTAATGTCCAAAAACTTAGGTTCTGGATTGCAATGGTAGAAATGGCAGAAAGATAAATAATACATAAATAAATGTGTCCTAACAGAAATGCCGGCCAGCCCAAAGAGGAAGCATCTGCTTCCCAAGACACTGAAGTAGGAGGTGAAGATGCCAAGAATTGCACTAGTGTGGCCCCTACCATGTGGCTGGGGGCCCAGAATGGATGGTGGGTACCTTTTACAGGTTCTCCATGGGAGCTATAGTGCTATAAAGGCTTAATTCTGAAGGTTTACATTCACCAACACCAGTAATGTTCTGTTTTCAAAAAGATCAAGCTTTACAGCACCTTCTATAGGCTGAACACAGGTTGTTGCAATTGCTGTATCTGATTGGCTTAAATTTGTAACAGGTAATGTCACTGTCACTGAAATTATATTATTTCTGACCTCCACCTCACAAAAGATCAGTAATATTACATAGCTCCAGTGCTTTCAGTGCTCTAGCCAAGGACAGCGCACTAGAGTGGATGCAGCAACACACCTGTTCCGAACACAATTTAAACCGTTGCCCTAAAGCGAAAATTCCATTATTAGAGGTTGAGACATTAAAATGTTCTGGATAATATGTAATGTGAAGTAGCACTGCCTATTTACTTAAAATTGAATTTTTACCATTTGAATAGCAAATATTGAACACATATTATTAGATGAATTACCTAGCGTAATGGGGAAACTGCAGTAACATGGTGAACTCATGAAAGTAAAATTTGTAATTTGTCCCCCTGGTAATAAGGAGAAATGTTGCTATCACCAACAACAAAGTTGCCCATCCCTGTATTAGAGGGTAACAGTCAGTTCTCATAGTCAACGTGTTGGATGCGGGAGAAATGTCTTTGAAAAGGGCCAAATCCTCACGGCCAGACGACTTAGTCGAAGCATCTCCGAAACGACAAGGCTTATGGGGTGCTCCCGGTCAGCACTGGTACCTGTATATGAGTACCTATGGACAATGGTCCAAGGACAAACCGCGAACCGGCGACAGGGTGTTGGGCACCCAAAGCTCATCGATGCGCTGGGCAACAAACCGACAGAAGGGCTACTGTGGCACAAGTGGCAGAAAGTCTTATTGATGGGAGGAATGTTTCACAACACACCACCCTGCTGCGTATGGGCCGGGTAGCCGTTCAGAGTGTCCATGCTAACCCATTAGGGCCACCAAATAGCTTTTTTGTCCTGGTTTAACCTGCCTCTGTCTTCTCTTAAGGCTCTATGTTCACTCAGCTGTGGGCAACTGGAAGAAGTGTCTTCACTCTATCAAACTCAAGGACTCTGTGTTAAGTCTAGTGTAAGTGAAAGCCTTAGTGACAACTGATGTGTGTAGTTGAGTGTTTGTGTGTGCATTCACGCGTAATCTGTGAGTGTCTTGTTAAAACCATCTTGAATCTTGTTGAAGGCATGTTAAAGGCCGTGTGCTGGTAGCTCTAGCTGATGGGACCCTCGCCATATTCCACAGAGCCGAAGGTCTGTGGTCCCTTATCATTTTAATCTTAGCAGTTTTCTCTTCTGTTTGACTCATGAATACAAAACAATGTTGTTTGACTCATCATTCACAATGATGTAACATGGTCAGTTAGGACACGTTAATGGCTAATATTGCCTGCTTCACAGACGGACAGTGGGATCTCTCCAACTACCACCTGATGGATCTAGGTCGGCCACATCACTCCATACGCTGTATGGCTGTGGTGCACGACAAGGTGTGGTGTGGCTACAAGAACAAGGTCCACGTCATCCAGCCCAAGAGCATGCAGATTGAGGTTGGTCACTGCAGCACTTCACACACTTCACCCCACCCCCGTCAAAACCTCCCACACATTATTTTTGCTCCACAAATAACACATGCTAACACATGATAACATGTAAAAAAAATAACACATGCTAACACATGATAACATGTAAAAATGAAAAGAGCTACCCCAAAGGTATATTGCAAATCCACGCTGTTTACCTGAGAGAACCATTTATTATCCTGTTACTATCAAATCTAGAAGAAAAATTTACTGTGATATTTTTCCATGTTTCCTTACTAACCTCTCTCTCAACGGTTTAGAAGTCATTTGACGCCCACCCTCGCAGGGAAAGCCAGGTGCGTCAGCTGGCTTGGATCGGCGATGGTGTGTGGGTGTCCATCCGTCTGGACTCCACGCTACGTCTCTACCATGCCCTCACCCACCAGCACCTGCAGGATGTGGATATCGAGCCCTACGTCAGCAAGATGCTTGGTGAGAAATACCTATCGACCAGTTAGCATCTAGGCCTTAGGTCTCTACGTATATACAGGTGCATCTAAAAAAAAATATCGTGGAAAAGTTTTTTTTTCTTAGTTTAATAATAAAAGTTAAATTTTCATATATTCTAGATTCATTACACATAAAGTGAAATAATATCAGTCTGTGGCACAATCAGTGCCACAGACTGATTGTCTTCATGCCCCGCCCCATTGATGCAGTAATTCGTGCAAAAGGACTGAGTGTATAAATTAAAGGTCCAGTGTGTAATATTTCAGAGGATCTAGTGACAGAAATGCAATATAAGATCCATAACTATGTTGTCA
>JAOEHI010051205.1:0-19169 GCA_025447815.1 Percopsis transmontana | reverse complement strand
CGCCCAGGCGGTCGCCTCCCATTTCTGGAGTTCCGCCGTGAGCCAGCCCAATGTCTCCCCTGTTCCTCGCCGCAATCTCTCTGCCGAGGGATAGCAGACGGCTGCCGAGCGGAGAAAATCAGTTTCTCCGGACACCGTCGGGACCGCGGGAAGAGACACTGCGGGAGCGTGTGCCTTGCGGGCCGCTATTCTCTTCTTACGGGTGAAACGCTGTTAAGCGTTGTTTTAATACACCTAGCGCTGTTGGCCGAACTTAAATAGTCCCACAATCAACGCTAGAGGAGGCGCACCTGTAGGGCTAATCCCTCCCAGGTGCGCAACTAGGGCAGGCACGCACGGAGCGCGCATAGGCCTGTGTGCGCCGATCGTGACAATACTGCTATATTCTTGTCTTTCTAACATCACAGTACTAGCATCACAATGAGGAATATAATTCATATAATTATAAATATTATTAAATAGAATCTTATTATTAAGATTCTTGTTGAAATTAATATGAAAAACTGTGTGGTGAGTAGTACGAAAACACAAAGTCAATTTGAGTGTTTAGAGAACGTTGTGTTCAGGTTAACTGCTCTTTGGCCTTCAGATATAATGTGATGATAATAGCTATCATGACAGAATAGAGTTAGAAGATTAAAGATGGTCATGCTGAGACACAAAGTGATATTATCGATTTTTCAGTGAGGTTTAAAATCTCACACAAATAGAATGTTTTTCTGTTCGCTCAGAGGGTTTGGGAGATGAGATTTATTGAACCCCCATATTTTCTAATAACATGAATGTCATATAAAGAGCCATTATGTCCGGATACTGTGCTGTGCCACTTTCTCCAGGCATAATTAATGGAATTTAAGTGGTATGATTAGAGGTAAGTGTGGCCTTTCACATGCTGAGACGTCTTTATGCCAAGGATAGGGATTACCCTATCATCTTGGGTAAAATGCTTGAATGTCAATTGGGTCAATTTAGAGTAATTAGTTATTATTTAGGACGCAAACTATTTAGGAAGGGATGGTGGGGGGCACTGAAGTGACAATGAATGCGTATTTGTGTGTGTTCCTAACCACTTGTGTGTCTTTGTGGGATTAATAATCAAACTACGGAGAAGCGACAGATCACTGTCAGTTGTTGTTGGTGGCCCTTGCTCGTGGGGTGACTTACCATTAGATGCTGTGAAATCAATGGCCACAGTGAAATTGATTTGGGTCCTAGAACGGGAATGGAGAGTAGAGTAAAAATCAAATCAACCCCATTGCAGATAATTGCAGATAATTCACATGTAATGTATGTGTGTTCATTTTGAAGACACTTAAAATAATGATGCTTAAGTATTTATACTGTGTTTTTGGGGTTTTACAACCAAAAATACAATCCTTTCATCAGCGCATAAACATCTTATAAAGATCGACCACTTAATTATATAAAGATTTCTATACTTGTACCACTCAATTAAACAGATTTTCACTTCTGTGCAATTATTCCAGGGGTGGGGTGGTGGGGGAGAGGTTAAGCACTCTTTGAGACATGCTAATGCTGAGCAAGGAACAAGCATTAGACTGATGGAGCACTTAAGAGCAAATCATAATCCAATTTTCTCAGCAGATGAAGCACTATCCTTTCTCCCTGCTAATTTACGAAGGCAGAGGCAAGGAGGCCCTTGGAGGGGGGGGGGGACTAGCAATGCAGCCTAAAAGAGGATGAACATCTGACAATCAAACAAACGTGTCAAAAGATTCATGGTGACCTTTCAGGGCGGAGGGAGGGACCTGGCTGACCTTCATATTAATTACTTGATGAATGCATATGAACTAGTGCCCTCTTGAACCATTATAAATAGGCCTGAATGTTTTTTTTTCTCCAAATGAGAAGGCTGGCATTGTGTCATTACATGTAGAAAAAGGAATGAGAAATCACTGGACAGAATCTTTTGAGTTCCTACCCACTGTATTTCTGAATGCGGAAGTAAAGTTATTATTTGTGTACAGATTTTTGCATTAGACATATATATTATATTCTAGACAAGTGGAACAATAAATGATTGAATCAACAAACCTCCGGACCTAAAATCCCTACACATAACCCCCAGCTGTTGCTTCGACTCTTATGTGTGTTGTGTGAGCTGTCCAGGTACGTTGCGTTCTGAATCATTCATAACTACGTCTATTTTCTACCTTTGAATATCGCCAAATTAGTTTCTTCCTGGTCAAAAGGCAGCAGTAACCATCTGTGTGTCTATATGTGTTTGTGTGTGTGTAAACCATAAAAAGGAAACAATGCAGAGATCTTTCAAAAGTCAAAAGTCATCACGTTGAAAGCTAGTAAGCCTCCTTGACACTCGTCTGAGCTTAGAGCAGCTGGGAGGAAATGGAAGAAATCTGAGAGGCATGAAGATCTCACTTTCTACCACCGAGTCCTCTTTAAACTCCTCTCTAAATTCCCATCCTCTGTTTCTGCAGCCAAACCTTCCCTCTACCAAACCAAAACCTCCTCCAGCCGTTCCTTTGCCCCACCCTATATTCCCTGTCCCACACCGCCTGTTAGTAATCTAAACGCCTTCTCCTCCCTCCCAGAAGAGGTCAAATCCCTCATCTCAACAAACTGGGCTACTACCTGCCCACTCGACCCTATCCCCACGCCTCTTCTCCAAGCCATCTCAAATGACATTCCTCACCTCTCTGACTCCTCTCTGTCCACAGGCTCGGTCCGAGCTGCCTTCAAAACAGCTATAGTCAGACCACTACTCAAGAAATACACCGTAGACGCATCTGCAGCCCTGAACTACAGACCGGTATCTCTCATTTCCTTCTTAAACAAAACTCTCGACCAACTTTCCTTCTACCTCTCACAACACAACCTCCTGGACCCTCACCAGTCTGGCTTCAAGGCTACTCACTCCACTGAGACTGCTCTTCTTATGGTAACAAGTCTTTCACACAGCCTTTCACACAGCCTTTTACACAACCGCTCTGTAATTTCATCACATGGATTCTCCTATCACTGCTATGCCGACGACACCCAACTCTACCTCTCCTTCCCTCCTTCTACTCCTTGATAACCTTGATAAGACTGAGCTATGTTACCTCCCGGCAAAGAAGGTAACATAGATGCTCTTCTCCAATTGTGAAGAATCTCTGCGTCGCCATGGACAGCCAAGTCTCCTGCGCATCCAACATTGCTGCAACGACCAGTGCCTGCAGATTCTCCCTCTACCACATCAGAAGTATAAGGCCCTTACTCACAAGAGAAGCTATGCAGCTCCTGGTCCAATCTGTGGTGATCTCCCGGCTAGACTACTGCAACTCTCCGCTAGCCGGACTACTGGCCTCCGCTACCAGACCCTTACAAAGGTGTTCAAAACACCGCAGCACGTCTGGTATTCAACCAACCCAAGCTCTCCCATGTAAGCCCCCTCTTGCGAGACCTACACTCCCCATCTCAGCCGGATCCGATTCAAGACACTGGTGTTGGCCTAAAAGGAACTGCCCCGCTCTACCTCCAAGCAATGGTCAGGTTCCAGGCCCCAACCAGAGCACCTCGATCTACCACCTCGGCTGGTCGGCTTGCACCTCTTTCTCTACGAGGGCGTAAGAGTCGCTCAGCTCAAATGCTTTATGACAATCGTTTATCTTCTACCTATTTTCTATCTACATTGAAAAAAATATATATATATCCTCTTTCCTTCTTAGATCACCACTTACAAAATTTAGCACTTCTTTAGGCTTAGCAATTACTTTGAAGGTTAAATGGTATGTTATGTACTGCATGTTATAAACTGTATAACTAACTTGGCCCTAATGACATGCTGCTATCACTATTCTGACAGAATGTTGTTTGCTTATGATAACTGGTGTATGACCTATTCAGCAATTGACTAATGTACTTATTGTAAGTCGGTTTGGATAAAAGCGTCTGGTAAAATGCTGTAAACGTAAATGTCCACTCAATTCCTGAATTGTCAGTTTATCACATGTATTTGTACTCAATTAGGGGTCTTCTAATTGATGCCAGTGGCCATGTAGAAGGATGTCTGTGAGTGTGTGTGTGGGTGGTGGTGGTGGGGGGGTAATATTGTTTTTGTGCTAAATCAGAGCCAGTGCTTCTGTCTAATTTCTACTTTGTATTGATGCTGGTGTCTAATCAATTTACTGCCATTATTCTTGCACCTGCATTCTTACACCTGGTTTCATTCTCTTGGCTCTCTAGTCTCTCAGTGACTCTCAATTGCACACACACACACACACACACACACACACACACACACACACACACACACACACACACACACACACACACACACAAACTTCACGATTGATTCTGCAACCAATACAGTGAAATCGGAGGGAGTGATTAACTTCAATTTAAATTCCCATCCTGTCAGTCTTAATCTCACTTGACAACACACGTCTGTGCATCAAAAAATTTAACTCAGACACTGATCATAGGACATTATCTTTCTACTTGTCTATCCAGTCGCCCAAATGTTGAAGTTGTTAGCATCCACGATTCAACATTTCTTTTTTTTTGCTTTTATTTGTACCACAAACCAACACTGTTCCTGTGGTTGTCTTAATGCATTTGAATGTGGGTCAATAGCAGTTGCTTTTTTAATTTATACTGCTGTGGACGCAGCTTGCTGCATCATGCCCAATTATAATTTCTCCTTAAGCCCCCTCTGTGATTTGTGAGAGCTGATACGGTGGCAATGTTCCTCCTGCTATGAAGTTTTATAGATTATAATCATCATGAGCAGATAGGGGCTATCATCCTATCTTCATCACACGCTAGCCCTCTTATCTATCAGGACATCAGGAACCAGCATTAATGAGACGGTTCTTCGATGTGACTAGTGGGGTTCAATTGAAATAAAGGGCTTTGGAGGCGGGTTGCTTGAATGGGCAAACACTGTAGTTCTCTAGAGGTGCAGCGAATTGAAACTGAACTATTTTAAGGTCTTTTGTGAATCAGTTGCTTTTCCTGTTGGGCACATCAAGAGGAATGGGATTGCGGGTTTCACATTTGCATACAAGAGCAACTCTAAAATAATATTCAGTTAAGTGCCAAAACAATGTTAGTGGGCATGCTGACGAGGATGGTATTTTAGTAGTGAAACCTCGAGGTTATTGTATCATCGATCAACTGAAGCCAGAAACTGTCAACGTGACCTGTCACACTTGTCAGCGCAGCAAAGGCCTACAAACCCCCCTGGCAGCCCCCCACGACCGTGAAGGGAGATGGTCTGGTCAAACACTGCCCAACACAATTTAGTACTGTATGGACCTACATACATTTAAATTACCTATTTATTTCAATTAGTTTCAAGCGGAATTCGAGCAAACGCAGTCAATCTTTGGCTGACAGATCTCCTTAAACTGACAATGAATTAACAGTCTTTAGCGGTGCCTGTGTCAAGGCCTCATTTGAACTCACCCTCCTTTAATATAATCCAGGAAAGTGCACTCCGCCTCCACAGAGAATGAGAGCAGGGTCACCTGAGATAAATAATGGAGAAAGAGAGAGAGAGAGAGAGAAAAAAGACAATTCACAGGATGGTATTAATGCTCTCCTCTCCAGCAGGCAAACATCCATCAGAGTGCAGCCTTGTTTCTGCAGCAACCTTACTAATAACATCCAATAACATCACTGAAATAAGATGTGGGCTGTGGCCCACTGCTTTCTGCTGAATGATGGGTTCATTTACAATGCTGGAGGCCAATGTGGAAGAAGGATGGTGTGCATTTGTCCACATTACTGCTTAAGCAGTGCCATGGGGACACCGTAATGCAGGTCGTTCAATTGGTCCCTAGCTCACGTTCAGTCGTCGTCTGTCAGATTTTACTTCGCGACCTACCCGTCCTCATTGTGTGACCAGGGTTATTGCATGGAACTTGCTTGCCTGTGTAATTACTTTCCAATCCTGAATACTAATAAATCCTCTGCTATACCAGACACATACAGGAAATACATACAAAATGAGGCATTGCTAGCTAGCTGATTCATATTTATGCTTTTATAGACAATTCTTCATGGGACCGCTGACTGAGCAATGCTTCATCCAATGCTTCAGCCTTAATTACTTGAGGCTTGGGCTAAATTATTGTGGGGAGGTTGTAGTTTGATGACATTCAGCACTTCTCTTTACAGAGAGCAGACAGCTACTGTATATGAGGGTAAATAGGAAGCCTTAGAGAGGGTCAGGGAAGATGTACTGTGTCAGCCATGTGCTGTACTCACTGTTCCAGAGTTGACATATTTCTTTTTCTTCATTTTCTTTTTGGAATTAATCACCTAGAGCATAGACAAAATAGAATGTAATGTGTAATGTTCCATGGACAATGACATTTGACCAATTCCGTATTTTCCGTATTTTTTAGCAATAAAACATGTTTATAAACAATAATAAGATAATTGTTGAGTTGGAATTTAAATATTAGATGCCCATATATTTCTTAATCTATAGCAAAGCCCAGCGGCCAAATAGACGACTTTATAAAGTGTTTATAGACTGCTGTTTGCTAAAAAGCAGACATTTCCCCATAGCTCTGCCAAGACATGAATATCTCACTGTACATACAGCAAATATTGTCATACTTTGTTTTAGTATTACACACAATAAATACACAATAGTATACAATAAATACATTTGCTTTAAAGCGATATAGCATTAAGATGCTGGTGTGTAGTGCCGTTACGTTTCTGCATAGGGGGGTAGGATAGGGGGGCAGGATAGTCTAGTGGTCTAGGCGTTGGACTCCCAGCCGCAAGGTTGTGGATTCAATTCCCCAAGGTGGACTACCTGTAAGCATCCTTGAGCAAGATGCCTAACCCCTACCTGCTCCATGTAATAGCACCATGCAATTGTAAGTCGCTTTGGATAAAAGCATCTGCTAAATGATCAAATTGTAAATTGTAAATTGTAAATTGCATAGCAGACTTTACAGAATACTACTCTATCTACACCCATAACAACATACACAGAATATAGATAGAATATAGGCTTTTATAAGCAACCATAAACATTGAAAATACATGCATTATTTCATTAGACAATAAATAAACAAGACAATAAACCCCAATTAAAAAAAATTATCTTGGGCCCCCCCCAATTTTTTGGTAACTAACCCTCTTTGATAACTGTGTTAGAAAATTATGTTTTTGACATGCAACTTCTATTTGGTTTGAGCATGCTAATATGTTTTACATTATCTGTTAAAATGACAATCAGAGCGTGTGGGTGTAGAAGCAGCATGCCGTCAAACAGACACCGGCTAGAGGCAAGAACAAGCAGCAAACAAAGCCATCGTATTCATATACCGGATTTGGAGAAACGGAGGGTGAGAAAGAGTAAGTAAACATGTTTATTTACCCTTTCTCACCCTCCACTGTGCATCCGCAGACCCACGTACAGTAGCATATTTCAAATACAGCCAATTTACATACTTGTCTACAGGAAAATGATGATAAATAACACACACACAAGCAGTTCACAATGAACAAAAGAGATAGTTTGAGCATCAACATGACTCCCACAAATCTACGAACAAGAGAGGCCTAAGACGCAACGAATTACACTGACTTTATCGGTACTCTATCAGCCAGAGGACAAGAGCCAAATGTCAATCTTGAGACAAAAGATGTCTCAGCTCATTACCTCAATTCTTTATGGCTGCTAGGCATGAAAGTGACAGCAGCTAATTTAACACGGAGGGAAGGCAATTTGTCTACACATTGAACAACCTGCTGGTGCAAAAACTAAAGGGCCTCTCAGTCACACTGGGGGGCGGTGCCCAATCAACAGCGCCGTATAATGGCCCTGACGTATAGAAGATGGGTGGTATCTCTTGGATGGCTTCAAGGCCATAGGAGAAGGGCCCACGGGCCGTGCTGTGCTCTCATTTTGAACTTTAACTGTAACTGCCGTTTTACTCTACAATACCTGCTACCGAAGATTTTCGTCATCATCATTCCATTTAATCGAAGGACAAACATAGACAAAAACAAACAAAATTCATAACATCTAACCTGATTTGATCTAAATTTCAACTTCTGAACCCTTTGTTTTGTCCTAATCAATACCATTAGCCAAGGAGACATGTAAGTGATGGAATTTAGATGAGATATGGGCCATTAAGAGACACAGTCAGCAGAAATAGGAATAATCGACAGTAAATCCCTGTAACGTTGTCCTATTAATCCTTTTTTATATTGCTGCAAATAGCTCCATTTCTATGGGTGTCAGCATCCAGGTGATTAAAGTGACAAAACAAATCCTGGGGATTGAAAATGCAACATTAACGGAGAAATCTTCCGTTTGACACAAATCCGCATGGGAGTCATTGAGAATGCCACACAGAGCAAATGACCTTCAAAACAAAATGGAATTATGAATAAATAGAATAAATTTGTTGGAGGTTGCTCCAGTGCCAAGATACATTTTCTAATCCACAGAATAAAGTGGCACACTGCAGAACTAGATGACATCCATAGAGATGTGAAAATGTCATTGTGGGGGAAATCCAACCGATTTATAGGAACAAGCACGGCTTATACAGCCAGAATATAGCATTTTGAAGAACTTATATACACACTCTTGAACTTTTCAAAATGCGTGAGATACTCACCTCATAGACATTAAATTGGCTCTGTCCTCGGGCTAGCTCTCGGTAGCTTGTTGTAAACTCTCCAATGAAGTCATGGCTGGAGGTAAGGCGCAAGGAAACGGAACAAATTTGGAATGATATGAAATATGGCACAATATCTGAAGAACAACAGGACAGCAGACGCACTGAGATGGAACATCAATTATTTCCCTCGGTGAATGTCAACTGAAGTCGTTGTTTATTTATAAAGCATCCAGAGAAAACTAGAGGCTTTTACACTCATTAGCATTAGAGTCTGAGCTGCGTTGGTAGTCAAACTCACCTGCCATCCCTGTCCCAGTCATATACCTCCACCTTGATAGTTCTAGAACACACAGAAAACACAGAGTATACCATCTGTTAGATCCATGCAGGTAAGCAGACAATGTTAAAGAGGAAGTGTGTAATTTTGTTATTTTGGCCTCAATGGGGTTGGGGGAGGGGGGTGGGTGCAGTAAGGTGAATAAAAGCGTGTTCGTGTAAACACATGAACTTGCAATGGCTGTGCTGAGTGATAAGCTTGGTTCAATCGTGTACCTCATATTCGCATTCAAATACAATGAGGTATATAAAAAATTGCACCATCTCAACGATCAGACGCAAAACACTTTCTTCTCAGGTATCATGCATGTACACACTACATACCCAAATACCTTGCCCAAAACATTAATGATACTGTTATCCACTACCTCTTTAAGTATTGTCAGGTCATCAGGGCATAGCCACCTATCTCCATCCCTAGCCCAAACAACAGCACTAGCCACAATACCCAAACTCCCATGTACACGTACGCGAGGCTGGAAAAACGTGAAAAAACAGATTTGAGTCATCCCTTCAAAAATAAATCCACTTATGAATGAACGCAACCCCGGGGCAGGTGATTTTAATGCGTTCCACAAATGCTTCACACAAAATTGAGGAAAATGATTGAGGTCTTACCACACTAGTAATGAGGAAATATAATGACAGCGCTCGGCAACAAGCTCATTAGCCCCACTACGGCATTTTAACTTAACAAGGAACCTTGACAGCAGCCATGTGTGCTGCAGGAAAGCTGTGCTCGTGTTTACCCTTTGCCTTTGAAATGTCTGTGCTTTTAGGTTTTCAGGTTATTATAAAAGTCTTGTAAGAAAACCGACAGTGGGATATTAAAGGGGTAGAATTTTCTAAAGAATGTTCCAGATATCTTATAAAATATTTTGATATCTATTTGATGTTTTTCTGATTCCATCTTTCCGCAAACAAAGATGGATTGTGTGTAAGACTTTTAGATAATAAGCATACGTTAAGACTTTTCTGCAAGCAGCTGGTTCTATCTTGGGAGAGGAACTAAATCAAGCGCCCCTCTCCAACAAAAAAATAGAACTGCAACACATGCAAACTTTCTGAGTTCAAAAGAACATCAGAAAATGACACGTTGACTACAGAGGTGTCATTTTACACGCTGTGCAGCAGAAACAATTTCCCTGCAGATTGTGGGGGGACTTCTTGGCAATTTTATTCCTGACTGGCATTTGAAGTCACCTCTGAGTTTTCCCTTCCCTTTTCCCACTACCTCTAAAGCAGTCTTGATATCCTACCGAGATCCAAAAGCACAAATAAGCAAGAGGCACATCAGAGCATGGATTCCACTGAGTCACTGAGGAGTTGAGTTGTCTGAAATGTGCCTCCACCTGGCCCACGTATTTCCATAGTGACAGTTTGTTCCTTTGACTGTGGCTTATCAACGCCTAGGTGGCAAAAATATACTGTTTCTCTGTCACTGTGGCACATGTGAGGGAATGAGGTCGAGGCTACACTGACAGAGAGAGAGTTTAATGTGATAATCAAGGATTGTTTACTCACCTGTGAGATATTTTGACGTTAATCCAAACTTCAGCAGGTATATTTTGGGACGGGGATTATTGTATATATACACACACACACACACTGTATATCAATGTACAGTGTCACTTATATGTAGAAAATAGGATTGCATTAGTTACTTTAAAGCTACATAGGATGAAGTTTTATGATAAAGTATTATATTTTAATTGTTATTTGTCTTTCCAAGCCCCAGCATAATAAGAGACCACTTGTGTTAGGTCTTTTGAGTAAAAAAACTGAGGATCTACTCACAAGAGATAAAAAGTTTACTTAACAAAGGAACATAATTACAACACTCACAAGTTCAATCAGTAAAAGGATTCAGGAACCGAAAAAGGAAAAAAGAGCAAGTTATGTCTTCACCACCACTAACAAAGGTACTTTATGCCACAAAATAATTCTGCAACCACAATTAAATAAAGATATATTTAAAAAATCACAATATAAAACCTGAATCAGAACTACAAATTAAAAGGCTTTGACAAGGGAGTTGAATTAATTATTATTGTATTACATCAAGGAGGGGTAAATAGCAGTGAAAGGAACATTATTGACTGATAAAAAAGTTTAAGCAGTGAGAGAGCGAGTTGGAAAGCCAAGGACAGAAAATAGAGAGTAACGTTACAGAAAATGAAACATGATAGTAAATGTACCCTATGGCTGCTTGTCAGTCACTCCTTGCGGAATCAAACCGTTTTTCTCACCCAAGTGACTTAAAGAGACAAAGTGCCACCCTAAGTTAATACCCAGTACAGTCTGCAAGGCAGCTGTCGGCACAGGGGTTCAAAGTATTCACTGTCAGGTTACTTCAATTCACTGTATCATAAAATGTACCATCGCATGCTTGAGTAGTCCTGTGAAATCCCAAAACAATATGCACTTCAAAACCTAATCTCAGGCAGATATCTCTACTATTCTAAGGCAGTGGACATGACTCATTTTCAGTAATGGAGGCACATATTGCTTGTAATTAAGGAAAAAAGAGACAGCATTTGACACATAATTTTCCAGCCTCATTTAGACAGTACCGTCTGTGATCTTTCGCCAGGGCTGGAAATAGACCACATATGAGTCACTCAGCCTAGCATGTTAATGAAGGAAGTGAATCTTTTGATGCTTTTAATAAACCATCTGCATATAAACAGATATGTTATAAGCCACCTACACAACCAAGGAGAAAATCATAAATTAGTGATGACGATGATCTAGAATTCCCTCACAACATATTTGTGTGTCTGTGTGTGTGGTTAATATGTGTTCTGATTTTGTTTTAGTGACTTAGTACGGCGACTTTAGCAGAGTTGAACCAGTTTGCATAAAAATGATCACAATGAGACAAAAGCTATATATTACTGTATATAATGTGTATAATACAATTGGACTGAGGAGGTCAAAACAAGGTTTTTGTGTAGCTGAAAATATTCGGCAATTATACTGTATCTAGGATGATGTCGCAAATTAAATCTAATCAACTAATTCATAACCAGTGTATGTTCCACAACATACCGGATGCATGTGTTATCCAAGTGTGGTGCCGGCAGGTTTTTACGTGCTTTGCTCAAAAGCGCTTTCAGAGTAGATGTGGAGACCTCAGCGGCAAATCATTTAGATTATAACTAAACTTCTGTAGTAGAAAACTAGCTCTATGGCAACATACAATTTGGCATATCCAAAAGTATAGGCCAGTAATACTGAATGGAAAGGTTAAATTAAGCCAGTTCATCAGTTAATCATTTCATAAAGCACTCGCCGTGTGGCTTTCCAGGAGGCTTAAGGACCAAATCAGTACTGACTACACAAAACAAAGGCGGCACATTATTGAGTGTGCCTATCTCCCTAGAAGCTCTTTTGTTTTTAAATGATTACTTCCAAGAAGCAAAACGAGTTTGAAGAGCCATTTAAAGAATAAGGCGGGTGTAATTAAATATTTGTTATTGTCAACATAGCCTACAAAAACACAGCAATGGAGTTCTATTTCTATGGCTTCCAAATAAAGAATGTAGGATAAAGTCATAGTTGGCTTTATGTTTTTCTTAGGATAAGTTAACAAAAATAAAAATTAAATTACACCTTTAACTATTAATCTTTAACTAAAGCAGAAACTTTTACGAGCAGTGACTTTTAGAAGTTATTAGGAGAGGGAAAGAAATCAACTTGTAGTATAACACAAGCATAATACACATCAAATAAGATGTACCAATAAATCCAACAACAAAACTTATTTCCCCACGATACATACTGAAGGAAAACTACTATCTTTCATGCAAGTGGTTTTATAGTTTATAAGGTTGTATCATTGGGGGAAAGAAAAAAACAAATAAAATGACAGGTTTGATTCACTGGCATAATAACATATTATTTAATCATTAAATTCCATCTTCATCAAATCATTCACAAATACTACATCCGCGCACAAGCAAACAGCATACAGCATACTGTGTTGTGTTTATATGACATGCTGCATTTCCAAGCTTTATTTCAGATCCCTGTCACATTTGATTACACTCAGACATTGAGTGTGCGAGTGTGTGTGTGTGTGTGTGTGTGTGTGTGTGTGTGTGTGTGTGCGCGCGCGCGAGAGAGAGAGAGGGTGTGAATGTATGTGTGCAATTCATGACAGGGAAACATTTCAGGAAATGCCCTCAATTTACAGGTTAGCCCCTTGTCTTTGATTGGCTGTGGCATGATAAGACCCCTGCATTGGCTGATGTGGGATTGGTGTGTGTTTAAGTACAGTATGCGTGTGTTTGCTTGCACACGGCCGCATGTCTCTCACCTTCTCTCACTCACTCTCTCTCTCTGTGTGTCTCCATACAGAGAAGAAATACAAAATAAGTGCTTATACTCAATTTACTTCTGCCTATCCTCTCTGGTGGACCAACCACTTCAGTTTAAGGTGCCGAAGTGCAAATGGAATGGCTTTCATGACTGGGCAGTAGGCTAAATGATTTTTGTAGTACCTCAATATGCGGTAAATATCTGCAACACGGACATTTATTATATGAATATGACATGCTTCAGTTCCTCTATCAAAGACCCGATACCACACCGTCAATCAACAGATATCGGTTCACACTCCCATCTCCATACAAGTGGTAACATTCAGAGATGATCTCCAAAAAAGGGATTGCATTGACATATGAGGACCTAAAGGAGAACAGAGCTAAGAGCCAAAGAGCTAATCGATAAAGCAGAGGCACTCTAAGTGCATTGCTGCTACTTTAAAATAATGTAATAATGAGGACAGAAAACAGAGCACTGTTTTTAACTGCCATTGATTTCCATTGGTTTACGTGCCGGTGTTTGGGTGCCGTAATGGCTGTCATCAGCAACCCGTTTGGCACTGAATGGCATTCTAATATAAGCTACGGAGGGGCAGACACTAATCCATGAAGTCAGTGCAAATTATGGACTTACTCTTCAGGGAGTGTATATTTTTGTGTACATGTGTTGGAGTATGTGTTGTGTAAAGTGATTGAGTGTGTATGTGGGGGGGGGGGGCTGGCTGATTTTGTCGGTCAGGAGAATGTTATAATATTATTTTTATTATAAATTATTTATAAATTGAATACATTTGTTTATTTATAAACTCTATTATATATTGTTATGCTTTATGTTACTTTATCTTACCATTTCAAAGTTGGTCACCCTTCTCATGCACGCAAGCTGCTTCTCTTTAGGAATCAGGGCTCAGAAGGTTTGCTAACCACATTATTAAATGGTACTTGTTTTGACCAGTGACTCCTCCCCCCATAGAATAGCACAAGAAGCCTACCTGTCGTAGTCTCCGTTGCAGAGAGCTCGTACTGGAATAGTGAAAGATTGCCACACTGGATTTAAGGTGTTCTTCACTACCTCTGTTTTATGGCAGATAGTAAACCTGGGGGAGAGATGGGGTGTAGAGAGAGACACAGACAGAATTATAATTTGTTTAAAAGTGGAATGGGTTGATAATACTGCATTGAGACACATACAGCCTCTGTAAATGTAGAGAGGCTGTATTAAAAGTTTGTTGAAATGATAATAAAACAACAGAAGAATGGGCCAAGCACATGATGAAAACAGAGCTTATTTTACTGTTGTATTGTTTGTTTGCTTGTTCCCAGGCTAAACCGAGTAGAATTAAATAATTTAGTGTAAATTTCAAACCCCTTCCCTTGACTACAGATGTGTCAATAATTTGCATATGGGTTGCTGTGATAACCAATGCCTCACCCATAGCAGAGTAATAGCCTAATCCAGCAGTCTGCTTGGAAAGCGATACCCATTTATATCTTTTTTATTCAAATCCACAGGATTTTGTGCCCCATAAGCGCCTCCAGCCACTTAAAACCCTGCAAGGCCTCAAGCCTACCACAAACCCATTTGTACCCTTTTTTAGCACCTACAGCACATACATTTATCCGTTATCCATCTTCCACCCAGTTTCGTATTTAAAAAAACAAACAGAGAAAAGCCAGCAGACAGCTAACAAAGCACTTGCTAAAGCCTCTCAGAGTGTACAGGACTTATACTGGCACATTCACACAGACCCCAGGGAGAGTGAAGTACACCCCGGGATAGCATGAGATGGGAAGGTGTTATCTTTTCACATCCTGACAGTGTTTTCTGTCCTTTTTCCCCTGCTGAAAGAAAAACATTTTTTTGTATTATTTTTGTACACTAATTGCTTTTCTATCTCTATGTAGGTACGCTGGACTCGAAGTGATGTTGGTGGGGGTTGTGTTGTTTTTAGCTTGCTAGGACAGACGCTAAAATGTTGCATCCATCCTCTTTATGCTAGAGCTAACTAAAGTACAGCTCCTGGCTCTCTAACAGTGTCATTATCTCTTCCCTCCATGGTTTCCAGAATGCAATTTCTCATTTTCTATTGAACACTTAAACTAGCCCTGTGGAAATGCCTCTGCTCTCTGCACCTGCGCCCTGTTTATAACTCTTCACATTTCCCTCTCTGGTTTTCCTGAGGTAGATTATAGTAGCCTTCAATCAACCCTCAAAACGTCCCTCCACCCACTCTAATATTACTTTCGCTGTCTCTTAACTGGTCCCTTTGAGGTTCAGCAACACATTATTTAAACGAGGTTGTTGGCCAACTTGGTGGTTTCCTCTGAATATAGCCTTTGACTAGTCAGTGATGTTTAGTACTTTAAACTCCACCTCAATTATTTGTGAGTCATCGATAAGGCCCAAGACTATTGCTGGGACTAAAAGATGGTCCGGCTTTGCCTAGTGAAAAACCCAAATCTTCCTAAGTTCTACGTTCTGAGTTCTGGAAAAAAGTTTCTCCAGTTTCTCCCAACTGCTAAAGTAATAATTCCCTCAAGGGTTATCCCACCTTAAGGACTCTGAGAAAGCTTTGGTAACACAACATCACATAAAGTTGACTCTTTGACACTAGTTACGCTACTGAGCCAGGGCAAATCTCAGTGGCATTGTGCGACCCAGGGTGCTTCCTCAAACACAAGTTATTAGCACAGTAGCTTGTGGCTGGCTTCAAAAAAAACTCACGTTCCGTCTTCGTTGCTTCTGTAGAAGACCATGAAAGGGTCAGACTTGCCGAAGAAGTCCTTCTTATCGAGTTTGTTGGCACAGAACTGCATTGTGGCGCTGTCCTGCAGGGTTGGGCAGAGAAGATATGGGGGGGGGGAGAGAGGAGGGGCGCAAGTATGAGGAGGGGAAGATGAGGGGATCATAAGTATTTTATAATGAAAGCCTGGAGAATTTCTTCCTCTCCTTCCTCTCCTTCCTCCCCTCTTTCATCTATCTACAAGACTTGCTGTGGGACAGCAGATGGAGGTGGCTGTCTCTGGCATCAAACAATAACCTGCACATTGCATCAGTATGAGGAGCCAACTTTAGCTAATGAAATGCAACTTCCCAGCTCTCAGACTAAACTATTGTGTATGTTTGTGTGTGTGTGTGTGTGTGTGTTTGTGTGTGTGTGTGTGTGTGTGTATGCATCTATCGCAGGGTGTTTATGGAAGGTGTGAGTATGGCACTATTACACACAAACACACGCACACTTCAGAAAGAGTTTAAGATGTGTGTGTGCTCAATGCCATAATAATCACGTGGAAATGTCATATATAATGACCACAACTTGACTATGTTCTTCGTTCAGCGTACTCTATGTGTGTGTTGGTGCTGTCATTTTGTGAAAAGGCATCTGCTCGCATGCTCTCCACTATATCTGTCCACACACAACCTTCCCTTCCCCTGTGTGTGTGTGTGTGTGTCTGTGTGCATTTATGCATGATTCGTGCACAGCTCATGTTATTTCCGGACCTGTGACTGTCCTAGCCACCCACTAGTTACCCTGCCAGCATTTCTTCCAGCTGATCCAACCATGTCTAATTCTAGCATGTGTAACAGACTTCAAGCTAATTTCTTTTGACACAGCATCTTGATGCCCTCTGCTACTGAAAGGTATATTGTTCTTAATGGATAGACCTCCAACTGAGGTAATTGTGATTTTTTTTTGTTTTATGTTTTGTTACTGATGTAACTGAATGTAACCTAAAGCCCACGGAAATCCACATTGACATTTCCAAACTGGAGAGCTATCATCAAATTACTAGCCCCACACACGTCTTTTGGCCTAACAGCTGCAACAAGCCGTCTTATCAGTCAAATAACTAAATAAAAAAAAAGGAATAATGGGTGTATTCACATAAATGCAGACCAACACTACAGCAGCCAATTTGTGTTGCGTTTCTTTTGGGGATAGTTTATTTTTCTGCTGAATTTTCATCCCCCTGCCCACAAAACGTATTCATCCAGGCTCCCAGATGAAAGGAACCTCACAGGGACTGTTGACTATAACAGCAATCTTTGCATTTAATTACTTGAATTACAACAGGCTAGCATCAATAGTTTGTAGTAATTTATTTATGAGAGACATTCTTGAGACAGATTTACAGAGCAAATGCTGACTCAGCCCTACTGTGAAGTCAAACAGAAGAGCTAGCATGCAGAATCATTATTTACAACACTAATAAATTCATATCCTTAAAAATATTCTCTAATTAAGTATTTCTTCCTCTGTAGCGCACTCTTTCTCCTTTATCTCAAACCAGATTATTGTACTTTCTCCTTGTTGTTCATCATCACCCCTCATGCAGAGCCAGTATAGAGATGGGGTCGAAGGTATAGACTGTGGCTAATCCTGGAACAGAACAGGAGCTAGTGATTGTTGTTGGAGCCCTATAGGTCTTATGCTGGACAGCCTTAGGGCTGCTAATGACGGTGTAATGGATTCTAAATGCTGCAGGCTGTTGTCTTGTTTCTGGGTGTGTGCCAAGTCAGGGAGAGCTGGCATGTGGAAAATTGTGTGCGCAAGTGTGACGTGTTCCCACACCTGTTTTTGTTTTCTGGTATTTTACCACACGGGCCTGTCTGTGCCATTACTGCAACACAGCCAGCCACCGTGCAACGCATGCACACGCCTGTAACACCGGCTTGAGCACATCCAGCTCTTGCCCTACACAAGCACCTTCCATTTTATACTCTTTAGACAGTCTAGTTCCTTTGAGTGAATGTTCTCTATTGCTCTATTCGACTGTCTATTTACCTTAATCTATTTCTCTTTCATACAGCTTCTTCTTTGACCTCGAAGAGAACTGTGTGTTATCCACACACACAAATTTAAAAGCTATCATCAAATTCTTACCCCCTTGTTTAAATGTATTTTGGCAGATGAGTGCACTATGTTCTAGAACCACATACACCCAAAAAGAACCAATGATACAGAAGGTGTCAGTTGCACATTAGTAATCAAGCAAAATAACTTGAACTCTGAAATGGAAACTCCAGCGGTGATTTCCATTCTTGCCAATCACGCACGTGCAGCTTTCACTAATTAGACCATTGTGGATTAAGGTGTGGCTCGTCAATAAAAATCAGCTGCTGAGATGATTGTGTGGAAAACTCTGGGTCTAAATGGCTTCAATGGTGATTTGTTTGTTGATTGGATCTCTTAACAGAACCCCATGCAGGTGATTACAGAGTACACGTGCATAGACACGCGACTTTCTGAGTCGCTCTGGAGCCCTCGGAGAACACTCAAAACATACCAACCCCATTGAAACACATTCTACATCTGCACTGACCTGTAAGCGCAATACTTACAGTACGGGGTCTGCGTTATATCTGGCATTTATACCAACGTGATTTATATCAAGGCTATAAAATAGACTTTATAGTCTCATTAGCAGAGCAGCAAATGTCAGCATCAGAGATTACTCTTTTTTTGAAGCTGGCTATTTACTAGAAGACAGAGAGGAAGGTTTATGTCACATCTGTTTCACGAGACAAGGCAGCTGTGCTGAAACCGTGGATGTAAGTATCGGTATCATAGCATGCCACATTCTATATGAGTGAGTTTTATTTTTTACATACACCATAAATGCATCATTATAATGCAATTATCACCCAGTATTTACACATATACACAATTAATAAATGGGCAATAAGTGATATCACCGAAACATACAGTATGTAGTGCAAATATGTTTTTTTCTGACTATGATTCGATGGAAATGAGCCTGGCAGTGGACATTGCTGTGTGTTATAAAGTAGATTTGCAGCCTGAAGGAATTAGAATTTAAGATATTATTTAATATCTGAGTAAAATAGTAAGACAAAGGCAGAAGCTCACAGCTAAAA
>JAOEHI010051204.1:0-19169 GCA_025447815.1 Percopsis transmontana | reverse complement strand
CACTCTGAATTGTGCCATTATTGCGTAGACCGTATTTAAAATGCAAGATGAATATGTAGGCTATATCAAATAATTCAACTCTCGTCCCCGTATGGATATGCGCGTGCGTGTACAGTATGTTTGCAAGTATTAGATCAGATCCATCTCTATGCTCTGAAGTTGATGGAAAAACTAGGCTACCAAATAATATTGTATTTGACCGATATCTGAAATGGTTATTGCTTGTCTAACCTTTTGTTCTGGTATACCTGTAGGCCTAACCATATCAAAAATCCCCTATGGCAAGGTAAACCTTTATGTCCCATTAGAACCTTTCTTTCCAATGCAGCAGCTAAAATGTATTTCTATCACTATCCTCTGTCACTTAGACTGGTGAAATGATTATTAATATGCCACTTTGCGGCTTAATTTCTAAGCACTGACTTAATAAACCTTCCACGTTTCTGCAGCCCAAATGATTAGGCTCAGGAGGGCAATCTAGAGCAGTGTTTCTCAATGGTGGGTCCTGACCCAAAAGAGGGTCACGAGCTGGTGTGGAGAGGGTCGCGTACGTGTTCTTCTGCTCATTCAAAAGTCTAACTTAGATTATTTTGAAGTTTTTCGAACTTCCGATGGTGTGCTTTTATTTTGAAAGGTGCGTAGATGTTTTGAACAGTGCATTTAAACATAGTGGATTACTGCACAAACTTTTTTTTAAAATAAATTATAATGGTTGGGAAAGTTAATTATTTTTGGGTCGGGACCTAATGACCAAGGACAAATATGGGTCCTGAGTTTAGACCAGTTGAGAACCACTGATTTAGAGAATACATATGGAAACCTTTCAGTCAAATGCCATGCCACACACTCAATTTACCAAAAATTTCAATAAGCCCCCCCCTAGTTACTGTTGCTAACTCTGAGAAAACTTACAGAGCTTACTAAAGTAATAACTGCAGCTGTTTTTATCAAAACTATATCCCAGGAGGCTCTACACAACTTTTGGAGATGGAGGACCTGATTTATTTTTTCTAGAAGCCATCAAAAATTACTTGATTATGCCATGGAGGGATATGTATTCTAAGACTTAATAAATCTTCCACGTTTCTGCAACCCAAATGATTAGGCTCAGGGGGGCCATCTAGAGCAGTGTTTCTCGACTGGTGGGTCCCGACCCAAAAGTGGGTCGCGAGCTGGTGTGAAGTGGGTCACGAAAGTGTGCTTCTGCTCCGTCAAAGTGTAACTTTTTGTTTTTCAAACTTCTGATGGTGCGCTTTTATTTTGAAAGGTGAGTAGATGTTTTGAACAGTGCATTTAGACCTTGTAGATTATTGCACAAACCAATGTAAACATCCTTATTTATCTTTTTTACATTGAGTTGACTATGTGGTCTGCCACACAGCTTAATCCACAGTAGTCATTTGGCTCGTCTTTGGTTTGGGAAACGGGATAAATATACCCCAATGCCCAACTTCTCAGGATACCTTGTATCAGTGTTGCATCTACCCCATGCACGTTTGACCATTTTTTCAACTTACATCTCTATAAAACAGAAAAATCCTGTTTTCTGATGCCACTCTATGGAGTTCTAAGCTCAAATGTCCGAGTGCAACTGATACTGAACTGTCATTAAGCGATAAAGAGACAGACATATCACTTCCCAGACTGATATGTAAAACAAAGTAAAGGCAAAGCTGACAAAATCCAGATCATTTTTACCAGGCTAACTGTAGGCAGCATGTACATACTGTAGATTGAATATTGCAATAAGCAGTTTTCTGTGGGATTTTATCAGAACAGAAGCCTTACTTGATTTCTGGTAGCCAGCTCCAGGTGACATGTAATCTTAATGGGAGTGGTAGCGATAATGGTGATAAATAGAGCCAGTATAGGGTGGCTTAACATCCAAAGCTGACTGTTGTCTAGCAGGGTCAGGTCTATGATACTACAGTTTTACCTCAGCCAGCTCCACTCGGGTCTCCTTATGCAATGAATTTCAGCATTTTCAGCTGCAGGTGTGTACTGTAGAACATCCTGCTATTATGCAGGCATCTGTCTGTTGCTCTCACTCTCAGTGAAAAGCTTCCCTGACCACCAGCCAGACAACTGATAACATGTTTGGTTTTCTCATGTGACGATGTGGCATTTACTGTTTCACTGTAAAATTGATGTTCACAGCATTTAAAGATAGTTCTGGCCATTAAAGTGATATAAAAAGGTTATATCTGGGTCCTAAACCTCTACGGTAGGTGCTTAAAATAGGTGTATTAGGGGCTAGTGTCCTTCACTTTGATAGCTAGCAAGCTAGCAATTGTTACATTTCCTTTGGTTTTGCTTAATGCTCATAAAAACATACATCGTAAATATTCTTCAATCTAACAGTTCTAAACATTTCTCAAATCCCGGTCACCCCATCCTCTACCATGTCCTGGTGATATCTAAAGGACATTTGAAGGTGCAGCGTGAGGACATGTGATTTGGGCTGCGGAAGACCAGGTATGCAGGCCTGACTGGTTGACCTTCATCTACTGATAGGGAGTGATAGGACGGTGGTAGAGGCGTGTTTGTAAGAATCATGCTGAATTATTTCTGACATACTGCAACATTCCTTAGACGCATGGCTCAATGTTTCCCTCTCGATTCTAGTAATTTAACCTTTTGGATGAGGGAACCCTACAACCAGTCTCTCTTTAAAATGTAATGCGTTTATAATCGGTCTCTTAGATTGATACCTCTCCGAAACAATGTTTCTTTAATGTTCAATGCCGTGGCAAGTGTCTATTTCTGTGGAGTCAAGTTAAGAGGTTGCAAGTTGTAAATTGTCCATACCAAAGGTTTGATTTGTTTTGATGTGCAATTTCAATGATCTGCAATTGTTTATTGCTCCTTGGCATAAGTATGGTTTATAAATAAATCATAGCCCTCACTGTCAGAGCTTTGAGGGATAGAAAATGGAATTGCCATGTACTGTACCCTCCTGAACTGGCTAGTACTTCCATCTCTTCTGCTCCCCTGTGGTAAAAATACTGAAAGTGCTGTCTATACATGCATCTGTAAAATTTTGTTTGTACGCTCATTAATAAATAAATCCTGTCCACGTTAAAAAAAAAAAAAAAAAACATTTTTTTTACTGTCAATTATTTATTATTTATTAATTATTTATTATTTATTTATTATTTAACTATGAACCCTTACGCCTGTGGAAGGATGACCATATTCACTCTATGGTCACTCTTGCATACCATCGACAGGTATTCCTAAGCCTGGAACACACTATGCAGCTTATAAAATCGCAAAGCATCTTACACTAAATGACAGATTTGGTGGACACAGGTCGTATCTGTGCAGACACTCGGCCCCATTCAAGCCCGACAATGCACAGTGAACCCCGTCTAACCCCATCCTGTAAATCAAAACTCTGGCTAAACATCTATAATGTGCTCCAGGTATTAGTCAGGAACCACATGTCAGTACAAAGCAATATTCTCAGACATTTCCCCCCCCAAAAAAAGGCATTATCTTTCATGAATTTTTAAACATGAATATTTGTAGCGGAAATTGTGCTATTTTATTTAGTTGAGACTTGTTTCTGGGGAAAGAATTTATCCCCATTTCTGCACCCTAAATAAAAAACAAACATATTTACAGTTTAAGTCCAACAAAAGCACAATCCACAAAAATGCTGCAGCAAAGATTTGAAAATTACCTGCTGGGGCTTCAGGCAGACTGGGAGGTATAAGAAAAAGTTGTTAGAAATGAGATGCAAGCTGAGCTTAGCTTCCTGTACCAAATCAATTGATGTACAGGTGTCGCTAACACATTAGTGGTAGCAAAGGAGATGATGCACATTTTAAAAGTAACTTTCCACTTTTAGTCAAAAGACACCTGCACAAGATAGATAGAAGGCTTGTTTGTCATACAGACACTTTCACAAAATCACCAAAATTCAAAGGTGTTTGGCGAAATATTCATGTCTTAAAAATGTGAATTGCGGATTATAAACGGTTACTGTAGGACACTAGTAAACTACTGTATGTGCAAAACATTCAGTTTTATTTATTTATTTATTTTTTAGAATGTTGGTTAAATTAAAAAGTACCCTATCATCAATGTCTTGTCAATATGTGGAGTAATAATGTGTCAAGAGTGAATACCAACAATAACCATTATTATACAAATACTGTATATTGTACTGTGTAATAATATCATATAATAAGATAACTGTCACCTGAACACAGTAGGCACTAGATCATTCACGAGTGACATACCTCAATATTGTAATACCTTTTATTATCTTGCCTCGATATTATAGTGCACACCTGCTGGGGTGTAGAGAGGAGTAAACTACAAAAACTTTAAAACCGAAATAACTTGTTTTGACCACACGATTAGTTTGGCAGAAAACTCAAAGAGTGTCCCTTTAACATTCTCAGTGACTATTGCCAGCTGTGTGTTAGGCCTACTACCAGGGCCATTATTCCAAACAAAAAAGGTGTAAAAAAAAAACATGTAGTTTAAATGCTTTGCAGATGTTTTGCGGGGATGAAGACCACATACAGAAATAATGATCAAATGGTGCTTAAGTCCAAAAGTGATCAAACTGTTGATTATACTGCAATATGCTCCTAACCACCTGCACAATCAGCATGATTCGTTTGTGGTGAACAGCTGTTGACAGTGTTGTTCTGTGAATTTGTAGTGCCACACAAACCTTTTGAGCAGGCTTAGGAAAGGGGAACTGTTTCAGTTGCACATGTACCCCTAGCGCAAATAGTTACAGAAATCAAAAAGCAACATTTTAACGTTTACAGATGGACACTAGTGATCGGCTTGCAGTTGTGCGTGGATGACCAGCCTTGACTTCTTGCCTTTAAAAGTACAGCCATACTTCACCTCTTGACGCTTCGAGCTACATAGCTCTAATGAGCCCTTGCCCTTATGCATTCATTTGCACTATAGGAAAAGGAAGTTGCAAAAGTGACTTTCCCTGTGGCACCTCCATCAATCAATGGCCAAAACCTAGCAAAGTATGCTGTATGTAATTTGACTCTATATCACAGTTATATATCACAATAGTGTGTTTTTGTGTGTGTGAAAAATTGTTTGTATATAAATTGACCATCTGGAAATGTTTCATTTTGCTAATCCATGAAAGACATGAAATACTAATAAAGGCCCATGCTGCTCTGCACTGTCTCACGGGGGTACCCCACAAGACTGCCCAGGTAATGTAAAACAATTTTTGCTACTAAGTCAGTGTGCTACGACATAAACTATATTGCAAAATCTCTACCGGTAGACACATTTGTACGTCATGCGGTATACAGTATATTGGTATGTTAAGCGAAGCAAATCGTAGAGGCGGGGCTTGAAAAATCTGCATGGTTTTGTCCAGGATAACCCAATAACTTGACTGCTTAAAGCAAGCGTCAAATGAGGGCACAACCTATATTTTCCCAGAAAAGGTTGTGCCAATTAATTGTAGCATTTAAAATAGCTTTTTGCAGTGGATGGTCGTTATGCATTAACATTTAACTTGTTAACTTGCATAGTATGCAAGGTGTGCTTAAATGTTTTTTTATTTTTTTTGGGGGGGGGGGTTAATTCGCATAAGCATTTTGTGAGGCAATTTTATATATCATAGTCCTACTCAATGCTGTTTTGCGAGAATGTAATTGAAAGGGAGCCCATGGGAATTTGAGATTGCAAATCTCATATCTACAGCAGGCTATTTCAACAAATGGCCGTGTACTATATCTTTAGATTTTGTAAATGCAGAATGCTTAGCTTGCACTGAACTATATACAGGAATGAGATGAAATCTCGCCTTTTAAATGCCAGTATCATTTTGTGCAGAGTTTGATACTAGCTACAAACTCCAAATCCATTTTCAACCAGCTACCTCCGGACTTTGATAAGCATTACATCTCATATCTCTTTACGTTTGTTAATGCATACTGTAAACTCAGCAGGACTTGTAAACCTGTGCATGCAACAACAATGAATGATTTAGTGTACATGAAACGCAATGAGTTTCCCTGCTAAGCAGAATTTCCAACTCTCCTCTTGCAGAAACTACGGACTAGCATAAACCAAGTCCTAGCAAGCTTCAGCATGATTAATGCTCTGCACACTACATGGGGTTGCAATGAACCAATGCAATGAACGTTTGATGAGCTGCTTACACTAGCATTAAACCAGTAGCTTAATGTACATGTCTCCATGGCTTCTCTTAGTCTTTTATCTTTAAATTTGCCAGGCAAAGTTCATACATGGGTGTTTGTGTGAAGAGTGAGGCATCCATCACAAATGACTGGTATCTCGCCCTTTTGTTAGCAGCTCAGGCCAGCATGCACCCCTAACCCTCCAGAGTAGGTCATCTGGTCAGAGGCCTATTTGTCTGTTAGTGTGTGAGTCTGTCCTGGTGGTTTGGCCCTCCTGACTCCGTCTCCCACTGTCAGTGTGTGTTTATTGGCCCCATGACCTGTAATATTTCACCCTACCTTAGCAAGGCGACAGTAGGCTCTTCCCTGGTCCATCCATCAATGGATCTCCCCGAGACATCATATTTTCAGGAAATATTCTACCCTCGTTGGGTGAAAAACAGCTCCTGACATCTGTGATTATTCTAAACCTTTAAACTGTCTTTTTCCATTATACTTACCGGGTTGTGATATATTTGGCTTTATCTTCAGGGCCACATTGCACCTCCCTTTTTCTTTGCCCCGGATTGTTTCTGTTTGTTTCTGCCGATCTAGAAAAGCCTCTCCTAGCAACAATTCATCAGCACTCTTTGTCCAAATATCGGTGCACTATAAAATGGGCTTCAAGGCAGCCAGGTCTAATGGATTAAAACCACCATCTTTCAGCCCCACCCACTGATTGTGCATTGTGATTTCATTACCTGGAGAAATGCTCCCATTCCTGGGTCCAAATATGAAATTGTCGTTACTATAAGACTTCAAATAAAAGCCCAGTCTTTTATTTGCTTAAATTACTGAATTGACCCTGCCTATATTTGGAGCAGGTGTCTATATGGGACAGGCCTTTTAATTAATTTAGGCAAAAACTCTTTCTCAGCAAAGATGGGAAACACAATAAAATTGATTATTTAAACCAGTATGAATATTTCTTGAATAAAAAGTAGGCACTTTTATTTTGTAGCCAGCACAAAAACATCATACTGCTCTGACTGAGGTTATCGAGTTAAACAGTGATGTGGACTACAATTACAATTAGGTCATTTAGCAGACGCTTTGATCCAAAGCGACATGGAGCAGATAGGGGTTAGGCATCTTGTCCAGTAAAAGGGACCAGTGCTTATTTGGGACTCTGCTTTTATTTAAAGTTTTACGGTAACTGGAATTGCCATTCCCTTTTGAACGAACACATATCCCGAAGATACAAAGTTATCACCATATATCTACTTCGCTGACAAATGTATAGGTACCAGTATAGATTTTTACCTTGACTTAAAATAAATGGACTACGTCTGGAGCCATTTTTGCCTGAATTTGTGAATTTTCAATTTGTGCCTGCTAGAGTGAGCATCCAACATACAGTAGCTAACCCTAATATGTCTTCTAGAAATGCCGTTACCTGGAAAAGACCTATATTGACTATGATTTTATTAGATATAGGGAGGGCTGCCGCATGCTGTTGTGCGGGCTGGGCTGTGGCTGTGATGAGTGAAGCCACCGGCCTGTGTGCTGGAGAATGGATGGCCTCGGAGTTCGAGGTCCAGGAGAAATGTGCCCACGGTGCCGTTTGGGGGATAGCGAGGAGATGATTCATTTTCAGCTTCACTTCACCCAGGATGATCTCATTACTTGGTGCTTGTGGACGCGGTACCCCCTATGAGAGCTCCCCAGGTTCATGCCATGCCGCTACCCTGAGAGGCATGTCACATAATAGACATTACACGCTCCTCCTGGGGTTTGTTTATTGATTATAGCGTAGAATAGAACTATATGGCAGCAGATACGAAAATATTGTTAATGTCCTGTTGTCAGTTTACTGCAGCACGTGCATTGAATTGTGTTTCTGGGATTAATGAAAATACTCTAATGACTTTTATATGATATTGAAAATGTTTTCCATTCGATTTATTATATTAAAAATTATTATTAATTAATTCTTTATAAGAATGATCAGAATAAAGTTATTGATATATATTTAAAAAAAAAATAATATTTCCTCATTTATTTTGTTATTTGTAATTAACCATTTATCTATTTGTAAGATTTCTAAGATTAAAAACAGATGTTGACTAAGCCTTTCCATTTTATTGAAATATAGACCTATATATTTAGACCTTGGCCTCATAGTGTTTTAAATACCATACATCAATGCAGGACTTATGTGTGTCATCAAGACAACAGACATAACCAAGTCCAATTTAGTACTTTGTAACATTTTCAACCTAATCTAGACTATCTTTTACCCTATAAATACTGCAGAGATTACATTCATTCCCATTCCATTGCTACTGTAGCCTTCACTTCACTCATAACTAAGTTATAGAGTGCTACAGTTTTATAAGTGTATTCACAGTTAGTGCTGACTCACTACAACTACTCACACAACATTTCTGAAAGTTTGGCCACCAGTTTTTCCTCTATGTTTTCAGTTTTTTACTCCAATATTGTAAGGTATCACATGTTATGGACTTGCAATACTTAATGTACCACAGAATAGCCTGCAGTATGGTGATGCTGTTGTATCGTGGGCCTCGTGTTGCCATACGGTAGCATCTTGATTTACCTGGTGGGATGGAGCCTTGAACTGAAACCACCGTTTTTGGTCAGACAAAATTTTGCTCCTTTGGTCCGTACCGCGGTCCGACGCACCTTTCACACAATTACAATTAGGTAATTTAGCAGACGCTTTTATCCAAAGCGACAATTACATGGTGCTAATACAAGGAGCAGATAGATGTTTTTATCAACATTATGATAGGCAAAACTAAATAGAGTATAAGTGCCCAAGTTCTGTTATATGCTGGCTTCACACATGAAACAGTTTTTTTAAAGTGATCACTTACCACTTAAAGTAGGTGTCACCTAAACACAAAGTTTAAGATGGTAGCTTTAATGTTTGTGGGTGGTTGACAAATAAGCAGGGATATTCAAGGTTTAAAAAACCAAATAAGAAGTAGCCATAACGCATTTAATTTTTATGTTATTAGGGTCACACCACAAGACACAAAACATTGACCACTAATTAGGATATCAGATTTAGGGCTAATAAAGAAATTAAAAGACAAAACTCACCTCTTGACTATACAAATGGCTTTTGTCATTTGATATGTTATTGCAACTTCCTGTATGAGCATGGACCTCTTCACCACTGTAGTGTTCAAATTATTGCCCGTTCAAAATGTAGAATATAGTATCACACAATATGACACCCATTTTGCAGACTAAATATATTTGGCCAGTGCTCACTTTAACATCTATAACGTCTTTGTTTTTATTCTGTTTTTTTAAAGCTTGAATTTAAAGTATGCTTCAAAATATAAAATGCAATATATGTATTGAATGTTATACAGTATATACTGTGTGTGGGGGGGGGGAGAGAGAGATGCTATCATCGGTATCTTTGAGGTCACTTTTCTGTGAGGTTGGGCTACCTTTTTTTTCCAATAGTGACCCTTGCCATGTTAAAGCCCCCAAACGATCAGGTGACAGCACAGACTAAGTGTCCATACTGGTTAGAGAAAAGGCCAACTCATCTCAGAGGAGAGGGGAGTGATACAGTATATGTAGAATATAGTATCACACCATATGACACCCATTTTGCAGACTAAATCTATTTGGCCAGTGCTCACTTTAACATTATGCATAGACATCAGCACTTTGTGTGTCCTCTGAAAACACCTAATTCTATTAATTAAACAATAAAATGATAAATGATGTATATTTTCCTTGAAAATATTCAGATATTAGTAAGGACATGCATGGTCCGGACAGTTACACCATGACAGTTTTTTGACGTTTCCATCAAAATTCCTAGTAGAAATCTTAATATGCTGACTACAACTGTGGTATACTGTAGTAATAACCTATCAGAGGAACAACATAAACATGTATATTTTTAAAGAAAACCAATTTTTATTAGTATGTGACACCATGGACAGGTAAAATGCCGCGTCATCCACCAATTGGTGTATCTCAAAGGAGCACTATCAGCAGGTCCACAAAGCCCCCCCTATGTTGGCAGCGTGACTCACTTCAGAAGCTCCAGATTGACCTTAATGCCATAGGCCTTGATGTGGATGACATGCTCTTCACTGGCTTTGATAAATCGCCTTTGATTCATTTTAAAGTGACATGATCTAGACGGGAAGATTCAACAATGACAAAACCAATTATTTTGTGTAGGAAAGGTTGTCTCCTTTCACACGATCACTTGTTGAGGCATTGTTTTGACTGACATCCACCCACGTTATGAACCAAGAGAGTGTGAAACTGGATATTACTTTGAAATGATTATGAGGGCTGAACTATATTTAATGCTCTGTGTTTCAACTTTTAAGTTACAGTAGCTGGTACAAAAATACAGACGCCATCAGAAGTTCATCTGGATCAATAGTTTTTGTATTATTTTGTCAAAATAACAGAACTGTGGTTTTTGGGAACATAACATTTTTTTTTCCTGTCTCTTGTGAACAACATTCTAGGAATGGGATATTTTCAAAAGCAAAACCCCTACTATAATTATTAATTTCTTTTGCTCGTTCTCAGCAGGCCTTTTTTTACACGCTTCACATTTGACCAGTTTGTTTCATTTAGATAATAAAAACAGAAAAACTAAAATATTACGTAGAAGTGGTGGGGGGGACTACAAAAACTAATGCTAAACAAAACTGAGGGATTGCAAATGTGAAAGGGCTAGTTTACATTTGCATACCCACTTGTTTAGTTTATTGCAGAAGCTTAAGAGAAGGAGGTGGGATAATATTATATAACTGTATAGTGTGAATGCGCTACATTCGCTGAGATGCCTTCAGCTATGGAAATTAAAAGAGTGCTAAACAGTTTTACCTGAAAATTCTTGCTCGGATTTTAAAATGCAGTTATTGGCCTGGACTCTTGACGCCTATCTAAGTGGATGCAGGTTAAGCTTAAGCCTAGTGGTAAATATTGTGAGCTTAATGATTGGGGCACCCATTCTATAAAGAAACAAATATTTCATTCTAAACATGCATTACAGTTTGATTCACCATCTCTCATTTTGTTTTAGATATCAAAATCTTAATTGCCTCTATCGCAGAAGTAAAATATAGACATTGCTTGTCATTTTGTACACACGGAGTCCTTAATCTTCTCAAATTTCACAGATGTAGCCTATAAATTGAACCAAAGTCACCATCTTGTATGTTGAGTTCAGCGATCAAGGATCGTTTCCTACATTGGAGAAAGTCAGACAGTAAAATAGAAGGCAGTTAAAAGTAATTTCCACCTTTGTTTCTGGGGAGCTTTATGAACTGGATGGAGGGTGTAATATTCTGGTTGCAATACAACCGATGCCAGTTATAACTCCTCCAACTGGAGAGACCGCTTCTTTAGCCTTTAGTCTGAGCCTCATTGTGGTCTCAAATGGAGCTCCCACAGTGAATGTTAGCTCTGATAGCAGTGGCAACTTTGAGTGGTAGCCTATCAGTGGCTCACTGGCTGTCTGCGCTGGATGGGATTTGAAGAGCTGGCCCTCCATTAATCATATTCAAATCAGCATCCCACTGAATGCCTTCCCTATGCTCTTCTCTTGTGTTTATCATATATGGACAAATGAAGTCATTGTCTTGTCACTTCTACAGAAAGTGCAATCATAGTTCCATCATTTCTAATGCATGATGTCTATTCGCCATCACTAACAGATCTACATTGTCTTGACAAACAATGCATCACTTTTCCCCAAGCAATAATTTATTTTTATCTTTCCGTTGTCTATAGTATTTTTATGATAAATGCTAATTGTTAAAGTGTCTCAGCAAATTGTTGCTTCTAAGTTGTTTTCACTGTAAACTTTGTGTACTGTTCTGTTTCAATATTGCTCTATTCAACGGTGATGGTTTGATATTTTACTCTTGTGGTAAAAGATGAAAAGCGTTTTGATATATCTATCTCCAATATCCAGCCGGCATAAGAACGCTCTTGCTTCTGCTGAGAGAATACTAACAGCCATGCATGTTTAGAAAGATAAGAATTTCATTATGCTTTGAAGGACTGTGCACGTCGGGTGGGACTTTGCCTCTAATGATTTGTTGTCTGTTCGTCTCAATTATTTTACTACAACACTAAGCTTGTATTTATCTCCTGTTCCTATAAACTAAATTTATACAGGGGGGTATTTAATTGAAAATAGCAGATTATCATATAATTATCTACTTTGTAGATCTTACATTATTTAGTCAAAGTGCCACCAACTATTTAGAAATTCTATGATGAATAGACGAACAAGGCCTTTTAATAGATTGTAGTGCCGTGTTGCTGGTTGTTTTAATCAGGGGATTCTCTGCTCATGACCTTGACTAGAAAGTTGTGCTACAATATTTTAATGCAGAAATATAAAATATAATATTTGCACTAGGCTTGTTGCCTTTTTACATGCAATTGACCTTCTTACTGATAATAAATTGATTAAGGTGCAACAGATGCTCATATTTCCATTTACTGCATTTAGCAGATGCTTTTATTCAAATCGACTTACAATTACATTGTTCTATTACATGGTGCATGTAGGGGTTAGGCATCTTACTCAAGCATGCTTACAGGTAAGCCGATTCTGGGGCTTGAACCCATGACCTTACAGCTGGGAGTCCAACACCTAGACCACTAGACTATCCTGCCATTTTATACATTCTCTAAACGCTTGGTGACTGAATAATGTATCTGTCCTTTTTGAACCATAGGATACAAGTGACTGTGATTCTCTAACTGCATTCTGTTTCAAGTAGCAAAATGTTTTTACTACCGAGATTATGATGCAAGAAAACAGAATGTTGTATAAATGGTAGGCAGGATAGTGCTGAGGCCTGTCAGCATCCTTTAGCAAGATGCCTAAACCCCTACCTGCTCCTTAATAGGCTGCTTGTAATTGTACTCACTGCAAGTCCCAGCAACATTTCTGTTGGATAAAACCGCCTCTAGATTTTTTTTCAAACATTTTTAATAATGTTAATAATGTTACCTTTTGCCACAGTGTTAATTACAGTTTAAGATCATTTGAAGCTAGTTCTGAGAGTATGCACAGCTGTTGGCCGCTGAACACGGCATCTGTAGCCCATGAGAACTGTAGCAAACTGAGCAGTGCCTTTATCAACCCTACAGAAACTGGAATGATCACAGCAGATCAGTCCACTGTGACCAAGACTGAAGTGAAATAATTGCAAGGAGAATATGGAAGCTTACAGAATCTACATTGTTTATTTATGAAGTGTTAAGTTCAACAACTAGATGAGACAAGATAGCACTTTTATAAGCTCCTATGGGAAAATAGATACAAACACTATAAGTAAAGTGGAAAGTACCCTTCAGAGTCATACTTAAAAGTCATTTTTTTTGTAAAAAAATGTCGGCTTTGAATTTAAAGTATGCTTCAAAATATAAAACGCAATATATGTATCAAATATTATACAGTATATACTGTGTGTGTGGGGGGGGGAGAGAGAGATGCTATCATCGGTATCTTTGAGGTCACTTTTCTGTGAGGTTGGGCTACCTTGTTTTTCAATAGTGACCCTTGCCATTTTAAAACCCCCAAAACGATCAGGTGACAGCACAGACTAAGTGTCCATACTGGTTAGAAAAAAGGCCAACTCATCTCAGAGGAGAGGAGAGTGATATATGAGCTAAATTCTTAACTGTATTAAGGCTATAGCCAAATTGACTGTAAGAATTTAAGATTAATCAAGAGACCCCCTGCCAGGCAACAAATGACTGGCTCTAATGGTTGTCTTTTCCCAGCACACTTGGAGTCATATCAGAAACTAAACACTAAATCTACACTGCAGTCATCACAGAAGTTGTGGTGAATGGTGAAATGAACACGATATAGGAAATTCTCCTCAGGACTACAAAACTGTTTTTATGACCCTGCAGGAATAAAATTTTTACAGGTCAGTGGGTGCTTTAGGGTGTCAACCACTCCACAGTACATCTGGTTGCTTAATGAGGCAGGAGGTCACTTTTCAATTATCTTCCATCAGACGGCACAACAGTCCCCCGAGTGCCTGATATCATTACCTGACAATTGTTTAAAGAGTGCTTACTAAGATCTTGTGACATGACCAGTAGACACTTTAGATGTGTTGTGTGGGAAACAATGAAACCCAATGGAGGTTGGAAGAAAGTAATAATAATAAATAATAATAAAAGATTAAATGCATCAAACAAACAGAATATATGGAGCTATGGAAGCTATACAGTCTGGGGTTTTACATTTAAAATCACTGTAACTAACTTACTTTATATTTGCGGCTCAGCTTTAGCTTCTTTTATCTCAGAAGCCATCCTACTGTATTCCCCTCCAGTAATTTTTCTTTCCTCACGGTAGCAAAAGACAGACTGTAATTAGTTGATAAAACATGACAGATTGAATTAAAACAGATTGAGCAGAGAGTGCTAGACCAATGATTTATACCCCTCGGTAAAGCAATAATAAATGCTCACAACTATACGGAATTTCATTCAAAACAAACTGACAATGCCTGAACAATAGGTTGATACAGCTACCAATGTATTTTTATTATTATATACAGCTCTGTCAATGCTGGTTCCCGACATAGAACAACTACAGAGGAAGTGATTGTCTTCAAAAGAAATATAAAGTACAATCCCATCTCTAAAAAATACATTATACAGCAGGCTTGAGCTGTATCTATTTTTTCATACCATCCTGACATTTCACCGGGGTACACAGTATATTGTGATTTAAAAAAAAAGGAAAAAGCTGAGCTGCTTGGTTGACTGCACATGTGCAACACGCCAAAGCTATGCTACATACGCCAAGGAATGTCCTGCTAAGTTTAGGAATAGCGTGTAAATGTTGTGGCTTAGTGTTCTTCTAAGCATATAAAAAATGTCTTTCCAGCTAATCTCTTAATTACACCAATATTGTGCATGGAAAACAGTTTGTGCTGATAGAAAACATATTTATAAAAGTATTTTTGCTGTCTGAACAGCCAGGAAATGCCCTAGTCTAGTGAAGCTCATGAGGAGTGTTATGTTGTAGTGTGAAACACTTTATTAACGGGACACAGAAGCATTGAATGTTCCAAAAACCTTTGATAAAACTCGTAGCAAAAGAACAAGATGAAAACATACGATAATAAACCATCACGCATATCCCTCTTGACCACCTGGACACATTATTGCTACTCACGCTCTGAACAGGAAGTAAGATAGCTAAAGTTTTTACTTCAAAATAAAAGTTCAGATCATTACGTAATATACCAACATATATTTATTAATGTATTGTATCTGAATTGGCAGCTAATAATATAGAATGGATCAGATTGGGCTACTGAAAAAAGTTGATTGGGATCCTTTCTAAATACCCCGGTATAGCGTGATATCGCCCAAGCCTAATACAGTATAAAGACCGGAGCCGCAAAATCATTTCCATGGCAGACTAGTAGGTTAGTTTATTGGATTGCAGATTCTTCTGACTAGTGTCCATGCTGAAATCCAATTCAGCAAGACCCTCAAAAGTTTATCGGAACCAACGACAACCCAATCAAGGACAACACTTACTGCACGTGCTTGTTTTTCACGTTTTTTTAATTTGTTTCAACCTGCTTGCTGTCACGTAATGGCAGCCTCATGATAGTGGGCACCGTGATGCAGGGTCACTGCCGAAAATCACACATGCATTACCATTCATTTAGGCAAGCAGATTAACCCACAAGGAAAGGCTCACCTGATGACAAATCAGGTTGAATCCTCAGCCTCAATGCACCACACCTGCGGTCAGAGGTGCTCCCACGCGGTTAATGATCCCCACCAGCAGTTTTACCATCAATTAAAGTGACACCAGTGAGTGTGAGAGAGACGTCTCCCAAGAAACCTATCTATCTTCTGTGGTGTATAAGGACAGATAGGGGTGTGAAAATGAGGCGTGCGGACTGCTGACTGTAGCAACACCATTCCCTGCGCATTGTAGATAGTGCCACCGCAATTAAGAGAGCGGCCTGTCTAATGGGGCGGCAATGTGAAGAATATGTCGAAGCCACCAGTGTGAAGGGCTTAGCACTTTAAGCTGTGAGGGCTTGTGAACCGCTTCAGGCATCTAATAGACTTAGTCAAAGTAAACCTGGTCTTAAACGATGGCCGGAAGATCAAAGTCATAAAACTTTAGTATGTATAAAGAGTAGAGCCATTCATTAAAGGAGCCGAAAGAAGTGTCAAATACAGGTCTTTCTCTTTAGGGCCATTTCCCACAGAAGCAGTCCACAATTACTCAGCTGTAGTTTGAAATTATACAGTGGGGCCCGAAAGTCTGAGTCCACTACCTCTATCTCTTTCAGTATTTCTCTCTTCTGCCTCAACCTTTCCATTCTGTTCTCCTTTTCTACATCCCTTCTCTCTCTTTCCCTCCATAACTCTCCTAGGAGCCATTATCATGCCCTTCTCAGCACTGCTCATATCTTTCTACCTTTCCCACTATTGGTTTCATCATTCATCAAAGTATAACACAAAATCTTTACTCACTTGATGTCTCAACACAAGTAAAGACAATTTAATATTAGATTTTGTGCTTTATTACCTTATTTCACTGCCATTTTATAATCTAAAGTAATCGCTTAGATGAATCGAGGAAATCATCTACAGATTGATCTACAGATTATTAAAATAATCATTAGTTGCAGCCCTACTAAGGACATTGTGTTTGCACTAAATTTCCTTTCATTTTGAGGAAATTTGAATGAATGTGGAAACAAAGAAAAATGAACAGATCTCGGCAGTGGTACCTCACTGTATATGGTGGATTATTACAATTACATCATTTAGCAGACCTAATATACAAAGCAACTCTCTGATTCTATTAGTATTAAGGAGCAGGTAAGGGTTATAGGCATCTTATACTTGCAGGTAGGCCAAACGTGTCGGTGATCGCACCTACAACATTTTGTATTCCACTAACAATGAATGCATTCTACAATCCCAATGTCACCCTGATAAAATTCACATTGATCAAACTATTCTGTGTCGATCTTGTCCTTTCAAACTGATTGTTGAGATGTCCCATATTTCCAAATTGTTTGCTTTGTGGTTGTGTTTTTGCAGCTTTCCGGCATGACTGTGTCATAGCCTGCGGCTATCAGGTGCTAAGGAGCTAGAGTAATTTATTCACTGCAGGTGTTATGTTCTGTTCTGTACCTCACACTGAAACATTAGGGGCACCTACTTCCTAATATTCTGTAGTAGCTTGGAAACTATTGTTGAGTCAGCAGATAAGGATTTCATGTGAATAGTTCCTTCCATTGCATCTGTCTTGTCCATTTTTCCTTCAAAACCGCTGTGCCAGGTTACAGGGCTCTACGTCTGACTCGCATGTTTAAGTGATCAAATTATAAGGCTTGAGTCGCTCGTTTACTTTGATTATTTATTTAAGACAAAAACGAACAACAAAAGACTGTCAACTAAACATGAGGTCAAAGACTGTATCGGTCCTCTCCTTCGTGTCCGCCTGTAGGTTCAGACCCAAAAGACCTCTTCAGACACACCTTCCACAGCTGACCGAAATCTCCCTTAATCAGAACAGCTAATTACATCAAATCAAAATGACTTCTCAAAATAAATCATCTTAATGATAAAATAATTAAATACAAGAAATTGGCTTCAACAGCATCCCTGCAGTGTTCAATTGATTTGGGTCCGCTGACTGGGCAACCCAGTGTAATTTTTGAACCATTTATGGACAATCTTAGCCTCGTGCCATGGTCTGTTATTCTGCTGAAAAACTGCCCTGAAAAGAATCCACCTGATTGAAAAATTATGCCAATCCCACAGTATTCATAAATAAAAGACTTTGATGCATGAAGGTTTTCTTCAGACCTACAGTACATCCTCCCATGAACTGTATTCAACAACAAACGTTATTTCTTCTCCCCTGGCATTTATTTTTTCTAGTGTGTCATACCCGTACTCATATTAAGTTCAGTTTTCGTATATCCATACGTTTTTGAGTGTAATCTAATCCTATTGGTGACACCAGTGTTGTACTGGACATACAGTATCAGGTGACTAACTGTACACCAATGCTTTCTATAATTCAGGTCAAGCTTCCCCTATGTGCAAACTGTTTTGATCAAATTATTTAGTGTGTAAAGATTTACTAAGCCACTTCCATTCAAAACTCAGCGAAGGGCGAAGAAATATAATTTTGCTTCTTCGCCTTCAGTGAAAGTTCAAATCAGTCAATAGAAATATCTTTTTAGAGCTCAATGGATGAATTTAATGGGGGGAGACCTGTGACACTACACAGCCAATTATGATTGATGGCGGTGCATCCCTAGTTTTAATTGATGAGCAGTTTTTGAGCAGCAGCTTATTGCCACTGGATTTATTTTGTTTGGTAGGCCATTCAAAATATAGCCTAGAAAAGTTTAGCATGAAAAAGAAGCAATGTCATGTACACAGATTTTGTCACAAATGTGTAAACCATGAGTCATAAAACCATGTTGTAACCCCAAATGAGTCATGGTTTACACATTTTTATACAGTATAACAATTTATTTTTTGATAGTAATCTACCTTCATAGATTGTGTGGTTTAATCTTCACAAACGTCTCACCTATGAATGACATATAATTTTGTTTATCTCCAAAGACGAATGCATTCAACTGGTCTAAATATAGACTAATCAGCCATGTGTGTAAAGACATGCTCATACAACCTTCACCACATCTCTATGTTTACGCACAAGGTTTATCATTCACAGCAGAGAAAAAAAAAAAGCTTTCCGTGACCCGATTTCCCTTTACTGTGCTTATTAGCACTCTTTTTTTTTTAGCACTTTCTTTTTTCAAATAAAACAATGACCTTTAATAATGAACACACTTATACACTACTCAAAAAGTAGAGCGTCCTTTTATGATCCTCACATTGTCTCGGGGGGGGGGGGGGGGGGGGGGGGGGGGGGGGGGGGGGGGGGGGGGGCGGGGGGGGGGGGGGGGGGGGGGGGGG
>JAOEHI010051203.1:0-19171 GCA_025447815.1 Percopsis transmontana | reverse complement strand
TTTCTCTTGGTGTGACTGCCAGCAGATGGCTAGCACTGAGCTGTCAGAGCCGGCCTGGGGCCCACACACACACACACACACACACACACATATATACACACACACTCGGGTCCTTTATTCGATCGAGAGTGAGGACTGCGAATTATCTCCTACAGGCTGTTGTTTTTCGAGGGTTTACCTGTGCTTAATATTTTGTCCGCCATCTTCTGTAGATAGGATGGAATCCGGTGCTGCACAATGGTGTATCTGCGATCCCAGTATTTGTCGTTGTAGTCCTCCTGTATCTTCTCCTTCTGCAGCTCGTGCTCTTCCACCATGAACTCACTGAGCAAACACACAACGTTCAAGCACACGCACACAACGCTAACATGGCAGTTGTATCCTAATCTCAATTAAAAACATTAAAACATTCCCACTAAAATCTGACCAATACAATTCTAATCCTGATTTCAAGAGGTTTTTAAGAAGGCTTGACCATTTTAGGTTCATTAAAAAAATAAAAAATGTAATTACATGATTTTTCGACAACTGGATGGATATTTAATATAATTTTCACACAAAAAAGTCAAACAATTTTCCAAGCATTTCCATGCCCGGCGGAACCCTAAAACACTACCCCACATCACATACAAACTGGCTTCAAACACTGCTTTGACATGTCGAGACGTGGAACCCACTGTACCTGTATGGGTCCTTAATGATGCCTCTGTAGATCCACTTCTCTAGGATTTCAAAGTAGGGCACGCTGGCTGCTTTGGTGAGGTAGAGACACAGCTCCTGAGCCTGGCTGTCTCCGGTGTAGTTGAAGGTGCGATCGTGCAGAAGGCTGAGCGTCGACCCGCCCATGCAGTCGCCCTTGTCCACTGAGGAAGCTGTGGAGAAATTAGAACGGTGAGGGAAACACACATCCAACGATCTGTAGAATGACTGTTACTTATTAGCTATGTAAATATATTATGTTATATTATATTATAGATAATATTTACAATATTTGTAAAGATGATTTGTAAAGAGAATGATACACTTTCGGGTAATGTTGTGCAAATTCATAGGTAAAGTAACCTTGTTACATAATGCTGTTAACAAATGTAGGCTACTAATTGTAAGTGGCTTTGGATAAAAGCGTCTGCTAAATGCTTAAATGTAAATGTAAAGATGCTTAAAGTTAAAACAAACAGGAGAATAAACCAAATCCAGTATGTCATGCCATCACAATCACCGTACATAGGAATACCCCAAAACAACAGCTGGGTTTTTACCGATAGAGGCCAGAATCTCCATGGTCCTCATGGTGGGCTGGATGTAGAACCACAGCTTCTGCAGTGTGAGCAGGCCCTGTCTGTGGAGGTGTTCCAGCTGGGTGACCAGGATCAAGTACTCCTTCATCAGAGTCCTCATGGCGGCCGTCAGGGCATGGTTCACCTGGCCATACTCAAAGGAAGACTTCTCCTCAGTGAAGCTATGGGACGAATACATTAAGTTATTAGTCACGTAGTTCCAGGTATATACACTTGTCGGGTTCAACTTGCTGGTCCGGTGAAAAGTCCTAAATCTCTTGCATGTGTGCCTTTCTGTGTTTGGTCAGACACCTCAAACAATCTAATAAGGGGTAATGTGTGTTTATTGACCTGAGAAAACACGGATCATAGAAAATATACGTATTGACAATATTTTCCAGTCATGTGGCTCAGATTTGTATAGACAGAATGTTGATACAGTTTTTACTGAAAGTAGTTCCTTTCAACTGAGGGATTTCACGGCGATTAGAATCAAATGTATTAACGCTCACCGTGTTATAGTGGAGTAGTACGACGCCACTGGCAATATCCGACCGACCAGTTCCTTGATGGACATGTCCAGAGTGGGATCGACGATGAAGGAGCGGTTCTGCCTCCCCAAAACCGGCTGGGCCGTGATATCTCTTCCATCCACTCCGATCAGCACAAACAGCAGGTCCTCCACTAGCGCTTGTTCCTGGGCTGGCAGGGACAGGGTACCTGATGGAGGACAGGTTATCACCATCAACAACGCAGCACAGAGAGGTCTCAGGCTTAGCTAAGGAGGTATAGGTGACTATCTGGAGCTAAAGTGTTAAGTCACTGAGAGGCTGAAAGAGGGAGACTAGGTTGCGTGATGCGCTGACTGTCCAAGAATGCGTCCAAATCCAACCGCTCGGTTTTATAATTGTATTCTCCAAAAAGCAGGTGATGACAGCATCCAGTTCCAAAGGCATAAAATCCAACAGCATTCACAACAATAGAAAACAGCGATTCAGAGGCGTTGAAAATCGCTGAAAGCTGTCAGCAAAAGTAAGGCTTTCCCCATTACCCTCTCTATTCATTCATTCATACCCAATAGGCGATATCCCGATTACTACCGCCCACCAACACCATGTGACCCAACTACCATATAACCAAAACAATGTTCCACAACATGACAGAACATACCTGGCCCCTACAGGAGAGCTAAACGGTATTATATAAGGACATTGTATATAACAATATACAAGTACAGTACATAGCATATAAGTGAGTGAATGAATGAATGAATGGAGCATACCAATGGACACTGCTGGGGCCCCTGCAGGGCTGGAGCTGGTGATGAAGTCCCCTATGAGAGCAGGCCGGTCGTACACCCAGTTGGGAAACACGGGGTTGGGCTGGGTTGGGTTCTTCTTGTTGTGTCTCTCTCTCAGCATCTTCCGTGTGACCTCAGCAGACTGATGAGGGAAAAGGACGAATGCACTTCAACTGAGATGAATGTGAGGTGCTCCGCATCTCTCAACAATTAGGCTGGCTGAGGTTGGTGTGTTGTAACACGCATAATACAGACGAATGGTAAAAACAGTTTTTTACCACACACAAAGTTGTGAAAATATGTAAAAAGGTGAAAAATATAAGTAGCAGCAACTACTTAATTGACAGATTCAAATTTAAGACTATAACTTAAGGTTAATGAATTACTTAATAATATTATCTTGTATAATAGTAGGGCTGTGCAAAAACCAAATGTATCCAGCTGTGTATCACCTTTCCCAAAATTCTTCAGACCACTGCCTCATCTCATTGGCTGCCTCTCAGTATGCGACACTAACCTGGGGAACGTTGGAGCTGGCTGTCACATTACCCAGCTTCTTCCGCAGCTCATCCAGTTCCTGCATGGACATCTTGGTGCTGGTCGGAGGCAGCGTGCAACTGGTGGTTGACGTCGTCGTGGTGTTTGCCGATGACTCGGCCCTCTCTTTGGCATTCTGCTGCAGACACTGGAGTGTCTGGGGAAGGATTAACACCAACTAAGTTACGGGATGTCAAGTATGGTTGAGGTTCCTATAATAGACCTGAATATTTCTCTTGATGGTCCAGACAGATTGAAGAGCAAGAATTGTTTCTCTTATAACCAAAAAACATCAGTATATGTTAGCCACTACTTATGCAATAACCTAAAGCCTGAAAGGCTTTTCAGCAGCAGAGAATAAGCAAAGAATTGAAGGTAAAAACTATATTTAGAAATTAAAATAAGAAATAAAAAACACAATACACTAACCTACATACAGCATTTCCATAATTTCAGAGAACCATACTAGAACTATTTATTTGATCTAGTCATAGAAACTGCAGCAGGCAAGTGAATAATTACCTCTTTGTCCTCAGTCAGCTTGGAAAGCAGATAGACCAGAGGGTCTAGGTTACGCACATTTTTTGACTTGAGCTCATCGTACTTCCTCAAGAAGTCTTCAGGGGTTTTAGAAAACTCTGCAATTTTAACCTGTTAATGACAACACAGCAAACAGCTAACAACAACACAACTTTAACCACATATGCATCTGCAAGTTCACTTGACGAATTAATAACACAAGTTATCATTTGGTAATGGGGAGACAAAAAGAACAGGCCTGCGATGCGTTAAGGGTTACCAGGTAATATTTTAAGACGGCAGTGCAGATATTGACTGCCCACCTTGGCACTGTGAGCAGAGACTGTCGTGGTGACATATGGAGTTCTGTGCTTCTGCAGTAAGTCTATGTAGCCCTCCGCTCCATCGCCACCACGCACATGAAGCAGGCTGAGCAACTCGTTGACGTCATGGTGGATCCTAAACTCGCTCATGGTACAGGTTGCTGAAATCCGACAGCAGCGAAAGATGTTAAACTGATATCATGCACTGCCTGGTTATGGCATACTAGTATTCGCTTTATGGACTATGACTAGCAAAAGCAAATGGGGATAACTGGTCCACTTGCATATTCTTCCCTGCATCATCCCCTCTACCTGATGCTGAGATAGGTGACGTTAGCTAGGTAGCTAACTGGAAGGCTAGCGTTAGCAGTAAACAAATGAATGAACGTGCAAACTGGTAAGCCAGCGCATCTCATCGGGAATATAAATTATATTTAACGCAAATAATTACACACTTCTTAACGATGTTATCAGGATAACGTCAACCTTTGTACTTCACCTGCCAGCGGAGTTCAGTAGAGCCAAAGCACAACAAGGCGCCCACATCCAATTGAATTGTTATTTCTCTCCTTGTTTTTACGGCAGACTATACGCACAGCCAGAAAACTGCCACCCCCTAGTGGTTTAATGTATCACTAACAAAATAACAATTTAAACACTTAGCTATGACAAACTAGTAACCATACAGATCTTCAAATTTTCCGTCTGTTAGAGAAAAAATATTTACTTGTGTGCTCACATTATTAAACAAATACCACTGATATCATATATGGTCATGATACCCTGGTCAGAAATGTGTTATATAACTTGTTTTTCAGTTAATACCCTTCCAAGGCTGTTACCATTCCAATACCCTTCCAAGGATGAAAGAGTTTCAGTTTCAGATACTTGTTGGTCATTTTTAATTAAATGTATTATCTGTGCTAGGAGGGGAGTGCAACTAGAGATATCAGAATCATAATCAGTTTTATTTGCCAGGTATTTGTACACATACGAGGATTTTGGCTTAGGATTGTACATTGCTCATGATGTGCTTAGATAAAAAGATAAAGATAAAAACAAAATAAAATAAAAACAGACACAGGCAACAGTATATAGAACACAATATATACACACTATAAACAGAAACAAAACAATATATACAGGTTTTGACAATAGTGCAATGAAGAGTGCAAAGTAAATAATAAATAATAAGCGGTAACCAGTGGTAACCAGATATCTCCTATTGTCTTCTCTCTGTAGAGGTAGCTGAACCTGCTACACACACACACACACACACACACACACACACACACACCTATATACTGTAAACCAATGTATGAAGGTTCTTTGTTCTTCCATGCTCATTGCTGTGTTGAACCCAAAATGCATTTTGATAAAAGGAAACTGCTTATCCACGATCTGTCTTCTTTTAAATTAGAATTTATCTAATACCGTCTCTGTATTTTCTACTCACATACCAAGTTAAAGCCAATCAACGCCCTGAGCCGAAATCATTGATGAAATGTCAGCCTAACCAACACCCTGCTTTTTATTCATTTCATTCACTCAATCCTTCCACACCTACCCCTCTGGTTTGCCTTTTTAATTGCCCCCCGTCTTTAGTGAAAGTTTGCTTTTATATCTGCTGTTTTATTGCCCAATTGACACTGTGTAGTCGGACGAATCTAAAAAAGGATTCTAAATATCAAAACATGTTCCTATACATCTATGATAATATGGCATTTTTCATTTTCTGTTGTAACGTAGAGTGCAACCTGTAGGAGGTGGAATTGTACAGATTACATCTTTGATCCAATTAAAATTCTGTATTATCTGTAACTGTACAAGTTCATCACCGCCAATTGGTTATATATGGTAAAATTATAAGTTATAGTTTACATTTCACCAACCATTTGACATTATTAACTGTTATACAGTAAAATAGCATGAACGTTGTTGTGAAAATATAGTATATCTATAGAAAATATAGTATATCTGATCGTATATTTAGTATATCTGATACATGTAGTGGTAATAAAAAAATATATATTCTAAATTCTAAGAAGCAGAATTATTTGATTTGAAAGGTTATTTGGTTTGTTTTCTTACACTCTTATTTTGAAAAAGAATGACATAAAGGAAGTAAACAGTAATCACGTTACAACCCGGAAGAATTGCCTTTCTCTGATTAACGTTTGAATAAACAAGAATGACCAATTTGTCTCAGATAAAGATCTAGCGCGGTATGGCCAACGCTGTGTTGCTATTTCAATAAATATTCGTGTCTTTTAATCTCTAGTGACGAGATCGAGGTGATCCAGTGTTTGCAGCAACGCCCTAATGTCAGCCGCCTTGTCGAATAAAAATCGCCCTGGTCTGTTTACAAATCGGGTAGGAAATTGTCTCCCTGCGGTATAGCTAATTGTGTGGTTGTTGTAGACGAAGAAATATGGCTGAACTGCATGTAGTGGAACCTAGCAGCACTGGCACTATAGAACAAAACGAACACCGCGACATCCGGGGTTCTGTTCGGCTGGCTTCGCCCTCTCTCATGCTCCCACCGCGAAGCAACATGCCTAATCCCGGGATGTCGAGTAGCACCAGCCGCACTGTGTTCGGATTCCCAGTTAAGAGCAACGCGAGTTCCCCGTCAGAACCAGCAGACAAGCCTGGATCACGCTGGGTTCGCCTTAACGTCGGTGGGACCTACTTCATCACAACGAAACAAACATTGTGCAGGGACCCAAAATCTTTCCTGTACCGACTATGTCAAGAAGACCCAGATTTGGATTCTGACAAAGTGAGTGAAAATTTTACATTTTAATTCCGATGTTATTTGGTTTCATATCATACCCTTAACTGTTTTGCCAAACCATGTCTAATGTATTTATTGCAGGACAACACGGGAGCTTATCTTATTGACAGGGACCCAACATACTTTGGCCCTATTCTGAATTACCTTCGACATGGAAAACTAATTATGGATAAAAATCTGGCAGAAGAAGGTAAATTATTATTATATTATTTTTATATTTAGCTGCTATACACTGTTCCAATGCACCGCTGTGTGACAGCATTTTATTGTGTGTGTGTGTATATAGTCGAGCATAAAATCTTTTTGTTAGGTGTTCTCGAAGAAGCAGAGTTCTACAATATAGCCTCTCTTGTGAGGCTGGTGAAGGAAAGAATACGGGACAGTGAGAACCGCACATCTCAGGTACATGAACAGGAAAACCAAATCATAGGCAATTCATCTGAATGCAAAGCGCATAGTTATTTTTACCACATGAATGTTTCTGTGTCTCCTAGGGCCCTGTGAAACATGTGTACAGAGTACTGCAATGTCAAGAAGAGGAGCTCACACAAATGGTTTCAACCATGTCGGATGGCTGGAAGTTTGAGCAGGTCAGGGGGAAATGGAGCCTTTTCGTTGAAGATTTAGGTTTAAAATCTACGTTTGGAAGTTTAGATTTTTAGATTTCTAGGTCTCTGTGATGTTGTGGAGTTTGTGCCAGAGAAGCGAAGTGAAATCACAGAATCAATTCACAGCATTGTGAATCCTTTTATCATCTATTACAGAAGCTGTTCTGCGGTTGAAACCGTTTTTCCCCCATTCAAAAAAAGTGAATTCGGACAGCTCTCGGCTTATCCTACACATTCATGTGATGATAAACTTGAACACAACTTTTTTTTTCCTCTGCCTGTTTCAGCTCATAAGCATTGGTTCCTCTTATAACTATGGCAACGAGGACCAGGCTGAGTTCCTATGTGTAGTCTCCCGGGAGCTCAACAACTCCACCAATGGTATTGTCATTGAGCCCACAGAGAAGGCCAAGGTGAGTGACGTACACTGCCCGCTATACTCTATCTCCTCAGGGTTTATGAATGGCTAGTTGTTTCCTACTGACCTTTGTTTTCCCCTCCCTGGCTATTGCAGATCCTTCAGGAGAGAGGCTCGCGGATGTGAGGAGACAAACCTCGGATCCTGAGCGCAATAACGCTCTTATCGAAGAAACCACTTGACATTTTCTCCAGTTTTAGCCATGGTTCATGAATCCACCACCAAGCCCTCTCCTCTGGTGTGCCTTTCCATAGCAGGGAGGGGGGAGGGTTTACTGTGCCCCTTCCCCTACAGTGCTGCAAGCCTCCCCCTTACTTGACCTCCGCCATTGGCTATCACAAATTTTTGGGGTGGGATTTGAAAGAGATTATAATCAAATAATATTTAGAAAACTTTTGATGGCCGCTGCCACGGCGATTCAGGCTGTGGCCCTACTCTAGCCTCAACACGGACCTCTGGCACAGAGCTAAGTAATTGTTTCGATCACACTTCACAGTGCTAGCGAGCAGGACGCAGCATTTTAATTTCCCAGGCGCGGGTCAACATTATCTCCCGGGCCGCCTCCTCACTCTCACCAACCTCCTCAGCCAGATAACAAGTGTGGAATTGGAGCTAAAACAGAGCTGCCGGTCCTAATTTGTTTTCCAGCCAGCCCGCTGGAGTCGGTTCTCCACTCGCCTAGATCTTTTACACAGAGGATGAGGTAGTGGTAGTGTGCTGAGGTGACCCTGCTCTGCTGGAAATTCCCGATGTCGCTCACTGCTCCTTGTCCTTGGCTGAGGTTTCCAAGGCCGCTTCTTATTTTCACATCTGCAATTGCGATATTTCAGTGCAAACGAAAACAAATGACTCAAAAGACTAAACTACACCTGTATACAATTGTCAAGGCATGTGAGGAATATAAAAATCTATATAGGCTACATGATGAAGTTATATGAAAAATGGAATGCATCAATTTCTGTATCATAGTTGTTATATATTTGTGTATTCTGGTGGGTAATTCTATTTTAAGGAGGGGAAATATCAATCTTCATAACCAGTTTTCCTGAAAGTTTTCCTCCAATGACAAGGGTGTCTGTCTGTGTGTGCAGTGCCTCTGCTTTTTGTCCATGGCGGAAATATCAGAATTCCCCTTGTTTTTGAGCAACATTTTCTGTGGAACTCCTTCTTACCTATCCATGTTTTGTTTCTCTTGCATATCTTAAAATTGTAACCAGAGCTAATCGGTGTAAAGAGAAATTTTAATATTTGATGTTAAAAAATGGGTTGTGTCCGGAAAAGCCTACAGGAGGTAGCTGGACTTTGACTTTGGTCTGTCTGCTAACTCAAAACCATTTTCTTCCTGGCCTTGTCATTATCATGCCAATTTCTACTCTACAGCTGCCTCTGTCGCAATGCTAAACTCATACACCCAAATGACTGTCTTATCTCACATCCTGCACCACTGGTGGCGGCAGTTAGCTGAGCCTACATAATCGGATATCTTAGAAAATTGATTGTATTGTGCCCAGTGGAAGCTATCTTCAGCTTCTCAGCTCTAGTGAGAAGTTTGAAATTGAGGGAATTCTACACACATTTCTCTCTGTGCCAACAGAGGGGTACCAACTTGTTTGAGTATATTTATCTTCAATAGTTAAACAATATTGAGTTGCTCTTCTATATACATGATTGCTGTTTTTAGCATTGGCGACAACATTGGACCCTACATAAAGATATATCATTTCAACTTATGTGCAAGAGAATTCAGTTACTGTATTTAAACTGCCCTTCCATGTGTGCAATGACCAAAATATTAAGCTTTTTTCAGCAATATCCTACACCTTACCAAAATAAAGTGTAAAAATATACAAATGTAATGTTGTTACCGATGTAATTACAGCCTTGTCATACAGGTATAAATAGAACTTAATGTAAAGTTTGACCCATATCTACACATATCTAAACTCCTGTTGTAACCCACTGTATGACTTTTGAAAGACTGAACATTTTCTCCTTTTAACTGAAATCTCTTGAGGGGCAACCATTCCTAGTGTGATATCATTTTTATTTCACTGGTGTTGAACACTTTGATACGGCATTTTGTGTACAAAAATATATATTTGGTGCAATTATGTTATATCAGCATGAACAAGAAAAATGCATTATATTGGGAGGAAAAAATCCTGTACCTTCGCAGTTGTCATGCTAGCCCGGGTATGCGCCAAGTTGATAAACAGGCTGTTGTCACTGTCTGACCATGTTCAGGCAGGTATCGGAGCTAGAACTATGTAGATGTGGCATTTCGTTTGTCCTCTTGCGTGTGTCGTGCTATTATCCTGAGACGTGAGCGCACCTCATGTGCTGCTATGGATGCCCAGGGGCAGTACTTTTATCTCTTCTGGGCCTCTCATGCGCACCTGTGGTGCTCTGTTTCTGTTGTGTCCAGTGTTGTGCCTTTGACCTGTGTTGTGCACAGTTGTTCTCCCCTTTGTTATGAGGTGCCTGTTGTAAAGAACAAAAGAAAAATGGCCCCAGGTACCTGACATACCTGTTTAATGTGGCCCTTAAGTTTATCAGCCACACGCAAGAGAGTTCTATTCTCCTCCCATCGGAATGGCGTTCCTTTGCTATAGCTCTACTCAGAGATGTGTTCATTTAGACATATCCACTCACAATGTGGTACACTTGTGTTTATGCCACAACCAAGTGGCAGAGGAGCAAGGAGCAAAACAATGTCCTCCTCTGAGGCCTTTTAACAGCAGTATACTCAAATAATTGACTGCATTACTCATCTTTATTTGGCTTTTTGCTTTTGAGTTGCATGTTTGTTAGGAGGCAACTACAGTAATAAACTCTACAAGGGTCCCTTTTTTGATGTATTTAACTTTTGAAGCACTTATCTTTCTCCCCCTTGTGAAGATAAACTGACTTTTCTTATTTTGATAACCTAGATGAACGTTGCAGTGTGAATACCTTGGGTTTTTAACCCAAGCAACATTTTTTAAAGATAAAAAAGTGTATGTTTAAAAAAGTGTGTTTGGCACCTGCATTTAAATAGCCTACAGATGTGTAATGTTAACGAATCTGCAAAAAAAGAAAAGATCTCTCATTTTGGCACGCAAACATGAGAGCATGCATTGTCCTAGAGATTATGATGTTGTGTACTGGAATTTGTCTGACCTCTGTGGTTGTGCAAACTGTATGTGATGCATGGTGGAGGAAATGCCGGGAGAAAGCAGGGGGAAGGCATGGCTCCGTCATAGGTGTACTGTAGATTTCCTGTATGGAACAGCTGGTCTACAACTAGATGTGTTCTCTCTAAGTCACGTTATATTTCAGTGTTGTTTTTTTGTATTCTGTCATGCCAGTTAAACTTAACTGAGAAATCGCTAGTCCAAACATAAATTAATCAAATTAACGAACTAGTTGAAGTCAGACTGCGGACCCTTACCCTAAATATTTAGCGTTTATACTATACCACAGGTCCATATACAAAAAGATTTTTTTAATATTTCATTGCTGACGTCGCCAGTTGAAATGTAAACACTTGCATGCGTTTGTTGACATACACACCTGTGCACTCATTTAGAGTATTGAAAATGGCACCTATTAATAGTTATTTTGAGTGTGTTCATTTATCAACAGTATTGATGTCAAATGTGAATATTGTCGATGGAGACTGTGGAGAAGCCGAAACAAAAAAAATCAACATTCTGTCTGAACATCCATTTATTTATTTTATATTTTTAAATTTTGTCTACCAATGCCCGTTTCTGCAAATGTAACAATTTTAACAAAACCCAGTCTGGTTTTTAATCATAAAATGTGTGTGTTTTAAAATGTGTGTGACTCATTTACTTGGTGTCTTCTTAGATAGAACATTATTTTTATTAAATATTATTTTAGGTGTCATTAGCAACTGTTTATATTTTTATAATTGTATTATGTCAAATTTGTGTAGTCAGCATTTGCATTCCAATGCCTCACAATTGTTTCAGATGTGCTATTATGGTACATTATGCAAATTAAAAGGGCTATTTTGCAGTAGACATGGCCCCATACACGGTTATGGAGTTGGGCTGTTGGTTCAGGCTCAGGCCTACATCTCACCCAGCCTCCCCACCCGACTCCTCCCACCGTCAGCACGACAGTCTCGCTTCAGGACAATTTTTTCGCAACCATAAAGACAGAGGGTTTTTAGGGATGTCCGAGACAAGCGAAGGTAAAGGCGTCTCGGATGGTGGCAGTAGCCTATAATGAATGCACAAGAAGGTGAGGCTTGGCTTATGTTTTTTTCTAACTTGTTTGTTTTCTGAGCAAATCGTTATCGATAAAAGCCTGTTGTAGGCTGTTATTTTTATTGTAGCTCAAATTATCAGATGACAGTGAACACCGCAAGTAGCACCTACCTAAATGAAAGGAGACTGTTATTATGGACTATTATTGATTTCAATAATCCACTAATAATAATTCAATGTACTTTTTGGTTGTAGCGGGTGTTTCAATAGAAAGGTGTTCGGTACAGATTGTGTCAATAGGTCTGACTCACAGAAAGCTCTTTCTGGACGAGGCTCATTGGTTGGATAGTGCTTTGTCTTGTATTGTGGATAGTGTTTGCTGATTCTTGATTGGTGATCGGCATTGCTGGTTTTTACACTGTGTCCAGTTTACCCATGCTCCTGTTAATGGGGGGTAGGGTGAGGAATTCAGGCTAAGATATTTACACAGAGGACTATTCATCCCAGGGATTTTTCAAGCATATGAAGTTATACCAGCCACATACTGTATATTCCTCTCTCCTTCTTTCCCTTCTTTCTCAACCCATATCCCGAGGGCTATGATTGAACACAAGTCATAATTACCTAAACAGGAAAGTTCCCCTTCCCCAACCCTTCCCCTAGTGTCTTCCAGAGAAAAAAAATTTATTTTCTCCATAAAGTCTTTGGTGACTTTGTGAAACTTATTATGGCAGGAACCCTAAGCTATTTTTGTTTGTTTTGTTTTTTGTCCTAGGTGTATGTTCGCATAAATTACAGTGAAATGGAAGAGACCTGTAAACGTTCACCCCGGAGGACCGACAAAACTGCAGTTCTTTTACAGCCCAGTGGAAAATGACAAGTCAAAATGGGACCAGTGACTGCCTCCGCATGAACCCCATCATGGTCTCCGAACAGGCCAGCGGTGTGTACCAGGAGCTGCAGGGAGAGGCCTTTAACTGTGACCCTGAGGGAACAAGGGGTGGCCATGAACCCCAAGACTCTGCGCACATGCCCGGAGCGGTCACGGCCCCTGATGGGGGTTGGGGCTGGGTGGTGCTGGTTGCCACCATCCTAGTCCTGGCTTTGACCCTTGCCTTTCCCTCCTGTGTGGGAATCTTTTACACAGACTTGCAGAGTGAGTTCCACGCCACTAACAGTGAGACTTCGTGGGTACCTTCGATAATGACGTCAGTGCTTCATGCTGGAGGTATTGTATACATGTTTGGATTAAAACGTCAACAGTTACCACACTGTTGCCAACCAGGCTCTAGCCTGGTAATGTAAAGTAATGAATGCACTCCATATATCCTCATAGGAGATATAAATGTGACATTAAAGCCACCCTAATTAAAAACTGATTTGGCTGATAAGAGGGTTATTTGGTTATAGTTCCGCATATAGATCATAAAAAAGGTGTCAGTTGGCCTGTGAAACAAAACCAACAAAGTCAAAGATGTGAGATGCAATTTTCTTTGTTTATACATAATAAATTATGAACTTTGGACCTGGAACACAAAGTCCTATGTGATATTTTTGACCAGATAGGAAATTTTCATATTCCACTTCTTGTTCCTGGATCCACAGGAAAAGGGTTCTAATTTGTCAAATTATCACTAAACATCTCAGAATAGCACAATACCTGATTCAACATTCGTAATTAGACATGACAGTGTCGTAACTTAGAATCAGATACAGGACTTAATTTGGAAAATAAAGTATTACGATTATTATTCCAAAGAAAGCCATATAACCAAATGATTTTGTGCTGTGATGTCTCTTAATAATTTTACCTTTCTGGTATAATTATACAGATAAATATTAGATATTACAATATAGGAGTTTTATAGTAAAGCACTATCATCTATTCATTATGTGAGGCATATGCCTGTGCCCACAGTAGGGAAATTAGAACAACTGGGCAGGGTTTTTCCCCCTGAGTAAACAATGAAAGTAGAGGTTAGGCAAATTGGGTTATCAGATTAAGTAAATGCCCCTGCCTCTGCGTAAGCCTGTGATGGAATTATGTGTTTAACTAAAAGCAGGCCTACTATATTTTTATCTACAGGTCCGTTTTGCAGTGTTCTGGTGGAAAGATTTGGTTGCCGAACAACAGTCATGTTGGGCGGAGTCCTAAGTGGGGTCGGAATGGCTGCTAGCTCATTCACCAATTCCATTACTGAGCTCTATATCACCGCTGGGGTTATCACAGGTTAGTATCCAGCATACACAAGTCACACACCTAACTAACTACTGTAAATAGTGTATTTGTTAAAAAAGATGTCCTGAAGACGTTTAACATTAAACTTTAACATGAAACTTTATAAACAACCGTGAACACCAATGTGTGAGGAGTGGGAGATATGCACAAAAAAGCATTTTCATCTGTAAGGACCATAACAATATTTTGTTGCGATATACATGAAATAGTCCCGAATCACATTTGACAGCTATCAAGTGAAAAAACATCTTGTTGAGGCATAAATATTGTTAAGGCATGAACATTATTTAGCGTACCCGTCCGATAGCTGCACTTACTGTAGTGGAAATGTCTTTAATAAAGGCTCGAACAACAGGCTGTCTTTTGGGCAAGTTTATTCAACGTGTTGCAAGACGGGCACAGCAGTCAGAAGCAAAAGTTTCTGATCAGATGCCCAACTTTGCCGAGTTGACACAGGGTTTTTAAAGAAAGGGGAGGGTTCTCTCCTCCTCAGCCTGGTTTAGGCCATCTCATGTCGCTCAAGGTTGTTGGTAAAGGTTAGTTATACATTGTATACAACTCTCCAGAATAGTCCCAGAAAGCACATCAAGTAAACAATAGAAAGCCCCTCATCCCACACAAAGTACCTTCTTATGTACGTCTTTGTGCAATAGCTATCTCAAACAGGTGGTCCTACTCACGGAAAATCTGACCTTGCCTGTACTTTTCCAGGCTCCCGCTATCTCTAACAGATTATAGCAATGTGAAGCACACCATCTATATTGTGATGCCATGTAACACATATCGTAGGTAAAATGTGTATATTGGTGATTTCCACCACACTTACAGCATTTAGCAGATGCTTTTATCCAAAGCGGCTTACAATTACATTGTTCTATTACATGGAGCAGATAGGGGTTAGGCATCTTGCTCAAGGATGCTTACAGGTAGGCTGACTCTTGGGCTTGAACCTATGACCTTACGGCTGGGAGTCCAACACCTAGACCACTAGACTATCCTGCCCCCAACACTATTTAACGTGTTTCAATCGCTCCTGAGCCTTCCAGCATGTTTACCGTCTTCTTTCCCCGTTACAGGGCTGGGATTTTGCTTCAGCTTCCAGCCAGCTGTGACAATCCTCGGGCACTATTTTGTGCGTCGCCGCACGTTCGCCAACGCCATCTCCTCCACAGGCACGGCCCTGGGCCTGTGCACCTTACCCCTCCTGGGGAACTACCTTCACGCAGAGCTGGGCTGGCGGGGCAGCTTCCTGGTCCTGGGGGCCGTGCTCCTTAACTGCTGCGTGTGCGGCGCGGTCATGAGGCCCCTCAGCTCCCCCAGGTGCCGCGCCCCATCCCTGGCCCGCCCCCAGGGGGGGGGCGACAAGGAGAGGACACTGAAGGGCCGCGTGAGGGCGGTGGGGACCCGCCTGGGGTCCTCCCTGAGGAAACACATGGCCTTCGATCTGTTCCGCACCAACCTGCGTTACCGCATGTACTCCATCGGCATCACCTGGATGATGCTGGGGTTCGTGGTGCCCCTGGTGTACCTGGTGCCCTACGCCACGGCCCACGACATGGAGCAGGGCCAGGCCGCCCTGCTGCTCTCCATCCTGGGCATCGTCAACATCGTGGTGCGCCCGCCCATCGCCGTCCTCTTCAACCTGTCCTGGTTCACGGGCCGCCATGTTTACGTCTTCTCCCTGGCGCTGCTGGCCAACGGGCTGAGCAACGCCATCTGCTGCGTGGGCGCCACCTTCCCCGTGCTGCTGGCCTACGTGGTGACCTACGGGCTGTCCATGAGCGTGGTGGGCTCCCTCATGTTCACCGTCCTCATGGAGACGATGGACATGCGCAGCTTCCCGTCGGCCCTGGGGCTCCTGGCTGTCATGGAGAGCGTCACCCTGCTGGTTGGACCCCCGCTTGCAGGTGCCGTAGCGAGCCAATGACAGACAAGCGTCTGTGTGTGTGTGTGCGTGTGTGCGTGTGTGTGATTGGCTCTGCAACAACAAGCGTGGGTGTTTACTGTGGGTGTTATAGCGCGCCCTGAAACTTACACCTTCACCCTAGCTCACTGTCTGTGTTGCTACTGGTAAAACTGTGCGCACAGTAGAGGGAGGGGTAGAGAGGCATGCAAGCCACTCAGCACTCTGGCGTGGTAAAAAGTGTACCTGACCTAACCTCCAGGCTGTTTCTCTATAAGAACATATAGTGTTAATAATAACTGGTTAGAGGAGCATTAAAGAGACCACCCCCAGTGCTTCAGTGTAAGGGGTAGAATAGCTGCTGCGATTAATGTGAAGGGGGAAGGAAGAGGTGTCGTGTTTCAGTCCCTTCTAGTTCCTCAAATGTCAAACGTGTGTAAGCTTGAAAACTTTTGTGGTTACATAAGGATGTTTAAGCTAGTGTGTTGTTGCCAAAAAGTCACTTACAAAAAGGACCTTATGAATATACATTGAAATATGAAATGGCAGCATTGGAAAGTGAATTCATAAATCTCCATCTGTTACTAGTGTGCGAGAAGTCTAATCAAAAATCAGTAAACTACAAGACGGAAATGAAGCTCTTCCTTCCTAAAACTTCTCTTGTTCTCTTGCTGTTGCTCTTGACTGTAGATAACAAAACGTTTATTGTTGTTTTGTAGGACTCCTGATTGATCGCACAGGCCAGTACTTCCATATGTTCTTGGCTTGCAGCATTGTTGTTGCTTCATCTGCCTTGTTCATTATGGTGTCATTTTACTGGCTGGGCCGAAGTGAGAGAGCATCAAAAAGAAGGCAGCCCCCAACACTGACAGAGCTGTCGAGACCTGCCGATGTGGCTCCTTGGTGTCAGTACAGCAGTGTGCCAACAGAGGGCAACAAAGGCAAGACCTCACACACTGGGGCAGAACATATGCCCAGCCTCTGAATGTGTCTATATGAATGTCCAAACACATTAAACTTGGCTCAAATAACAGATTTATTTATAAACTTTTTGACCATGGTTCGACACAAAATCACCAAAACAAACATAGCTGCCTATCAAAGGAAAATCTGATTGTACTATATATTATTAACTGCTTATGAATGTGATCACACACTTGTTTAATTACTTCCCATTATACCAAATCAATCCATATATTCAAGAAGAAATCACCGTAACTATTACTGAAATGTTATGAACAGGATATTGTTTGGGTTCACCCTGTATGTTTAAATGTGGAAAGTATAGGTAGTTTTAGGCGTTGGGGAAAAAAATTCAGACACTGTCAGAAGTTGGTACATTATATATATGCTACCTTCAAGTGCATCGTATAAATATATAATTTATAAGAGGAGCAAACATGAACAACCTATCAAAGGTTACCTACCCGTAAAATACAATAGGAATGTCTGGAATTGTATGATTGTGGTGTTTAATTTGACCTTTTACAGGTTGTTGTTTTACGTAAACACTTACTATTAATGTGTTTTACAGACTAAAAACTATAAAGCAGAGGCTTACTTGGAGCACTTGAACGTAGCATATGTATTTTATAAACCCAAATATAACCCAGTTTGTTTTTTCACTTGGTATTGCCTGACAGTAATCTACTAGCAGCACAAACACAAATTCAATATATCAGGAACCTACGGTTTTATATATTTTTGCAGCATTTTATGATTCTACTTGTAGTATTTAAATTACATGGTGGCACATCCAGTGACCTCTATATTTTTTATAATGGTTAGCATTGCTTTTGGGCCAAATACTGTAAGTTCTTTATTATAAATGCAATATTTATGCATTATATTTTTAAATAAATGTCTTAAATAAAAATCTTCATCTCTGTCTTTGTGTATTTGATTAAATATTGTCAAAATGGCCTGTTTAGATAAATGGATAATTATATTCATAAAATAAGATAATCATAATAAAATATAATAATGTAAACTTAACCAGTGAACATGAGGGCAAGTAACTACTTTTAAAAGACACTTCAGCCAGATACCATTATAATTTCCTAAACCTTCTGATAAACCTGTGTATTGGTGTGTAACAGTAGCCCCAAGAACCATCCCTGGTCAGTAATTATCATTTAAAAATAACCTATATCTATTGTATCCTGACGACGGAGAACGGGATTAATTGAAACACATTTCCTACTTTGCTTGGGCATTGATGTAGGGAGTAGCAATTACCTGTTTATGCCTAATAGTAAACCTTTAAAGATATTTGTCACTGATTAAATTCTTTCAATTTAAGAACGGTATTCCCACGAATAGGCATATCACAACAAAACTGGTCTGTAGAAACGTAAGGAGATAAGCGGACAACCAGAAGAATATTTGCAAATGTTCTGTCAAAACGAACCCAACCAGGTTCATTAACATATTTACCGAGACTCAACTAGAGGGCAGTATATTGCTGAGCCAATATTTATAACAATTAAATACGCCCTCATTTTCAAGTCCAATTGGCCACATCTGATTCAAACTAGTAGCTTGAGAAAAAAGAAAAGGACCTATTTTCTCTATCAGACGTGATGATTTCAGGAACTTCATTTTTATTCGTAGAAAATATCACACCGACAACTCTTTCAAACATTTAATGTAATTTTAAAAGTCCATTAATTTTTTTTTTTACACAATTCCAAACACACTGTACAGTTACAAAGATGACTGCATGAGAGATGTTTAATAAGAGTGGTAAAACAGACACGGGTATAGCTTCTCAGAAATATTATAAAGGCTGCACCAGTGAAATTAATAACTCACAACACCTGACTGTCTGTCGATGGGGAATGCTGCCGCTGTCAAAACACGTGCTGATAGAATGAACATTTGTGATTAAATGCTTTCAATGCTCATAGTCCATTAAAGAAGTGACAGAAATCCACAGTGCTATATCTATATCTATATATATATAGATATAGATAGATATATATATATATATATATATATATATATCTATATCTATATCTATATCTATATATA